>WOVY01004558.1:0-120000 GCA_013436015.1 Rhipicephalus annulatus | reverse complement strand
TTAGGTCCTTGGATAGAAAACTAGACCGCGCCCGGAAGCAGTTACTCCACCATACCAGCCCAAGCACGACACAAGTGACTGTTTTCACCCCTAAAATTCCTGTGGACTTTCACGGCAACACATATGAGGACGGAGTTGACTGGCTTGTAGTTTGAGCGCACAGCCAATGGTAATGGGTGGAACGCCGCACAGAAGTTGGGGTACGTGTGTTTCCCTCTTCAGGAAAGAGCTCTCCAAACGGTTCATAAATCACGTGTGGTCAACGTGGGACGAGTTCTGGCGGAAACTCCTGCCTGGACACCTTCGCAAACACCAAAAGGCGAGAGCATGCCCAACGACTTCTCGAATCACGGATTCAAAAGCCAAACGAATCTGTTGCTATGTTTGTTGAGAACCTGACTCATTTATTCCATTGAGCCTATTCTGATATGTGAGAGAGCAAAAAGATCAGCCACCTCATGCGCGGTGTTAAAGAGCAGCTCTTTGCTGGTCTCGTGCGGAATCCGCCTTCAAGCGTCGACGAATTTTCGAAAGAGGCGACGGCCATCGAACGCCCACTGCAGTTACGCTACCACCAGTACGACCACCCAAACAGCGGACAAGTCAGCGCAACCACCGTGACAACCGTGACACCTGACGAGCGTTCTTTGCGTGACCTCATACGCGAAACTGTGAAAGAAGAGTTGAAGAAGCTCGCTGCCACACCAAATGACTGCGCGATTGCGTCAGTCAAAGAAGTTGTTCGCTAAGAGGTAAGGCAAGCACTTTAACTGCCCGAGCCGAACACTGACATAGTTACGCCAACATTTGCAGATATTCTCCGTCGACAGCCATCTAACGTGCCGCCACCTCAAAAGTACCACCAGCGACAGCCGCTGACAGTATGGTACTACACGGAAACGTCGAAGCCGATGCGACCTCCGCAAAAGCGACATCTGGCGTGCGCCTGACTATGGGCCCGGCCCTTGTGCCTCCATTGTGAAGAAGCAGGCTACATCAATGAATCAAATGTTTATTTGTCGCAAAAGAATATACACGTATTGGGGTTTGTACATACAGAAGGAGGTCTCTTAGCACTAGGCTGAAAGGGGACCTTCTGTTAAAAAATGACGTTGGTAAGTACAACAAAATGGCAACAAAAAGTGATTAAGCAACTATTTATAGTAATAAAAACAACGCAAACATGCAATAAAAAGGCCAGTAAAATAATAACAAAGCAATGTTTAGTATTTGTGTATAATTATGAAAACAACAAAACATACAATAAAAATGGCAGTAGAATTGCGAACAAAATGACTTTAATAATATACAGCTATTAAACTAACACGCACACACTGATAGCTGTAAATGTATGTGGACACCGATATAAAAATGAAGTTGAGTTGTGATTGCGAGATAAGATGTTTAAGCTATTTTTAAATGCAGGTAATGACAATTGTTTATTGCTCAGCCATACTGAATTCCAAAATTGGATAGCTGCAAAGATTGTGGTATGTTTGCCGTAGTTAGTATGTGCATGTGGTTGTAAAAAGTTGCTGTTTGAGGCAAACCTGGTAGAATTAGTGTTCAATTGAAATTTCTCTAAAACGTTGACTGTTAAGGTACCGTTAAGACACTTAAATACCAGAATCCCCAATTTACATTTGAATAAACTACACACTGTTAGTACATTATGTTGCTGAAAAGTGGGGATGCGCAGGTGATCGGTGAAATGAATGTTAGGATGCGAATTGCTTGGTTTTGGAGACGTTGGAGTGGAAGGATATGAGATAGATAGGTATTCGCCCATGATGTGATATAGTACGTGATATGTCTGTGGATGAAGGCGTAGTACAGTTTAAGCAAAGTGTACAAATTGTAGAATGGTCGTGCTTTAAATGATGTTCTCATACCATGAGCGATCCTCCGTCTTATAAGTAAAATGTGATGATGGTACTTGAGATGAGCATCCAGAAATACTCCCAAAGTCGTGTACTCAGGATTACTGAGATGACTGTGGCCTTTGATAGTAATAGCGGGTGTAGGTGAAAGAGGGTGATTACTAGAATGGAAGACAATGAACCGTGTTTTATTGTTAATAATAGATAAACCATTAGCCTTGCACCAGTTCTGAATGTTATAGATGTCAGAGGACAATTTATGAGTTAGCGCATTGATGGAATTGTCTTTAGTAACTATAGATGTATCATCTGCGTACAAGAAGGCTTGATTGTGTTTTAAAACCAAGGTTAGATCAATAATATAAATTAAGAATAAAAGCGGGCCCAGTAGGGATTCTTGCGGGACACCTTTGTCAATAAATCTAAAAGTGGAGAGGGTGTTAGACACAAACAGCTAGCTGTCTATTAGATAAATAGCTATTATTCAGCTCCCGCGCCTTACTAACAACACCTATTGAGTTGAGTTTACCTGATTGTATATTATAAACTATGGAGTAAAATGCCTTAGAGAGGTCAATCAACAGAGCTCCTTCAAAACATCCAGAGTCAAGCGCGTGTTTAATATTATCGGTAGAGGAGAGTAGTGCGAAATCTGTTGAATAGCCTGCACGAAAACCAATTTATTGAAAGGATATTATACGAAACCTATAACCTATTTAGATATTTAGATAACCGTTTTTCAATACACTTCTCTATACACTGTATGATGAGAGAATTGCACTAGGTCGGTAGTTACTAATGGAAGTTCTATCACCTTTTTAAAGACTGCAATTATCTTGGCCTTTTTAGGCAGCGATGGGAAGATGTCAGTTTTAAACCTAAGGTTAATGATATAGGCTAAAGGGTTCGAAATCACGTGAGAGAGGCTTTTCGGGTAAATAGGCTGAACGTATTCTAGACCAGCCCTTGTTATTTCCATGTGAATATGTATTTTCAAGAACTCATCTGGGCCTGCTGAAAAGACGTAAAAAGACTGAAGGCATTTCCTAATTGTTGGCTGGTAATCTTGAGGCAAGAGGGAAGTGTTAGCGCAGTACCACTTGTTGAAGGCGTTCGCCCTCCGATGACTGTAGTTCAGTTATAGCTGGCTTACTTACTGATCTGTTTAGAAATGAATTCATTGTTTTCCATTGATCTTGGCTGTTATTTCCAGCGTTATGTATCCTGTTAGTATAGTACTTTCTTTTAGCTTCTTCAAGAGCTTTGTTAAGTAGGTTGCAGTATGGTCGTGCGGTATTGTCTTCATCGGGTCGCCGGGTACCTAGTATTTCTGTCCACTAACCCTCGGCGCTATTTGATGGAAGACGCAACGTTGATACGAGCACGACGATACCGCGGGATGTTTCTGCTGGCTTTTAGTCCCGCTCGCGCTCTCCTGGTCATTTTCCTTAATCTAACAGAGGTAGTACCACGGACATGGAGAGAGGAAGATCTCCCAGTCCATGTCAGGGAAGCTAAAAATAGTGACCTTAAAGGGGAAGGCTGCAAATCGCCGAACAGTTGAAAATCCCCCATTACCACCGCAAGAAGCGCCGCACATTTATAATGAACCGACAAAAGATGAGATTGTCACCTCCAACATTAAACTTTCAATTGACGGTCACGACGTGATGACACTATAGTGGACATTTCAATAATGGGTGCGAATCTGGCCGACAAACTTAAAAAGGTGAAAATGGAATGGACGGGGCCTCAAATTAGAGGAGCTTGAGGCAAGCTGCTGACGCCTAGTGGAAAGTGAACCACACGAATCAAGATAGGGGATTAATTATTCGTCGCAACCTTTGTTATTCTTTCTGAGTGTTGCAGAATACGCCTTCTTGAGTATAGATTTCTGGCGGGGGTACGGTGCCATCACAAGTATACCGGACGGTGTACTGACCTCAGCAGACCATAGTGCAGCGCTGTAGCGCAAGCCGAAGCGCGTCATTGACGACGTGACCCATGATGAAGTGACGACAAGCCCATGACGACGAGACCATGCTACCATTGTCATGCCGCCTAGTCTCCGTCACGTGTAACACGCCGCATACTGGAGAAGGTGTCGCGGAACAAGTATCGACACTTTTGCTCTCTCGAGGAATTGCTGTTACCAGAAGTCTCGTCAGAGTAGTGTCTGGGCAAGCAGAGGTCCTGCTGACAAACGTCAGCAACGAGCGTCGACACGTTACAAAGGGTACCACAGTTGCAAACTTCGAAGAAATTGTAGAAGTCCGCGAGTGCTTCGCAGTGCAACAGGCAGAGACACCGGCTGCTTCAACACCACTTACCTGTCGATGTAAGCACAGATTTATCGCAAGCGCAGAGACAGTCTTCTAGTTGTTCTCGGCCAATTCAAAGATTGTTTTTCATCGACCTCGAGGGTAAATCAAAAGCCACTGACAAAGCACCAAATTATAACGGAAGAGACGGCAAGACCAATTCGAAAAAACCCATACCATGTGGCGCCAAAAGATCACAAAGCAATCCAAGAACAAGTCCTGAAAATGCTCGATAATGACATCAATCAGCCGTCAAAAAGCCCTTGGACATGACCGCTAGTGCTAGTTAAAAAGGACGGCAGCTTACACTTCTGTGTTGACTACCGCAAGCTGAACCGCGTGACAAAAAAAGACGTATACCCACTACCGCGTGTTGACGATTCGCTTGACAGGCTGTGGAACGCACGCTTCTTCTCGTCGATGGACCTGAAAAGCGGATATTGGCAAATCGTTGTTGATGAGTGAGACAGAGAAAACTGCTTTTGTTACGCATGACGGGCTTTACGAGTTTAAAGTCTTGCCTTTCACATTGTGCTCAGCCCCAGTAACATTTCAGAGACTGATGGATACCGTCCTATCAGGCCTTAAGTGGCAGACTTGTCTGATATACCTCGACGGCGTCATTGTTTTCTCAGCAACATTCGAAGAAAATCTAAGACGGCTGCTATTAGTATTTCGAGCAACACGGCACACTGGCCTAACGTTGAAACCTGAGAAATGTCATTTCGGTTTTAAAGAAATCTGATTCTTAGGACATGTTGGGAGCCACGAAGGTGTTCGTCCGGATCCTGACTAGATCAATGCCGTCCTAAAATTTCCGGTGCCAACGGGTAAGAAGGCCGTGAGATGTTTTCTTGTCCTTTGTGCCTAGTATTACAGATTTATTGCCAATTTCTAGCACATTGCGTCGCCCTTAACACGCATAACGAGAGACGATGTTCCATTTCTATGGGGCGAAGAGGAGGAAGAAGCATTTGACGACCTACTACAGCACCTGCAGACACCACCTGTGCTTGCTTACGCTGACGAGTACGCTCCTAGCATGATCCACACCGATGCCAACAGCGTAGGTTTAGGCGCTGTACTCGTCCAATGGCAAGACTCAGCCGAGCGAGTAATTGCCTATGCAAGTAGAACGCTTTCCCTTGTGGAGTTCCATAATTCCACAACGGAAAAGGAATGTCTTGCTGTAGTATATGCTGTTATGAAGTTTCGCCCATACCTCTACGGCCGTTCTTTCCACCACTCCCTTTGCTGGCTGACCAACTTTAAGAACCCGTCTAGTAGGCTAGCCCGCTGGAGCTTACACCAACAAGAATTCGATATGACGGTCATCTTTAAGTAAGGACGGCAGCACTCTGATGCTGATGGCTTATCCAGGTCTGTCACCTATAAAGCAAGACGATGTCTCAAAACAGGATGACATGGCGTTTTTAGAAGTGGTCCACACGGTCACCATTTCATCTAAGCAGAAAAAAAGACAGAGTTGCTTCTTCTTCTTAATTTCTTACCGGCCAGTCTACAAGCGTTCCCAAGATATTTGCAAGGAGACTGCCATCATTGTGCTTGCGCACTGGTGGCCTATATAAGAACTTTTCCTCCAGCGAAACTGCCCACTTACTTCTCGTCCCAACATCTATTCGCAATGAGATTCTGAGCGCTTGCCACGATGAGCCAACCTCCAGCCACCTCGGATACACTCGCACATTGGCCAGAATCTAACATAAGTACTACTGGCCGAAGCTTTCAGGCACTGTAAAGCATTACGTCCGGACGTGCCTCAATTTTCAAAGACCAAAATTGCCGCCTGTGAAAACGGTTGGATTGTTGCAACCAGTTCAAGTGCCCACCAGTTCGTTTGCACAAAACGGAAAGGACCTCTTGGACCATTTCCGACATTTCCGCATAATGGAAACAAGTAGGTAATTGTCGCTAACGACTATCTTACTTGCTACGCAGAAACAAAGGCTTTATCAAGGAGAACCACACTCGAAGTGGCACGATTTTTCATCAAAAATATCATTCTGATGCATGGTGCTCTTATAATTATAATAACCGACAGAGGTACTGCTTTCACGGTCATGCTCCTTAAGTCAGTGCTTGAGCTGAGTGGAACAGCGCATTGACAAACTATCTTCTACCACCCACGACCCAATGGCATAACAGAACGCCTCAACAAGATAATTGCCGATATGCTCAGTATGTGCATCAACGTGGATCGTAAACATAGGGACTACGTTCTACCATATCTGACGTTTGCCTATAATACGGCGCAGAAGGAAACAACCCGAAGCACGTCATTTAGTCTTTTTATGGCGGCAAAGCGGCGAGAATGCTTGATGCCATGTTGGTGCACGTCTTCGACGATACAGACACGGATGTTCAAGCCTTTACCTAACGAGCTAAAAAGTCGCAGCAGCTAGCACGCGTGCGAATCAACCGGCAGCACAGTTACGAGGCACACCGTTATAACCTGCGACACTGATACGTCACTTATCAACCAGGCGAGAAAAAGTAGGTGTGGAGCCATATTCGCCGACGCGGCCTTTCTGAAAAGTTACTGAAGAAGTACTTTGGTCCCTACAATGTTGTACGGCACCTAAGTGTCGTGAATTTTGAGGTAATCGCTGACAGTTCCTCACAAACTCGCCAGCAAAAATCAGAAATCGTACTCGTTGTGCGGATGAAGCCATATTACAGTGAGCCAGTTGCAAAATACGTCAACTACATACGCCGCGTATTTTCTAGCAGAGCATCGGGATGATGCTCTCTCTGGAGGGAGGCAAATGCCGCAATCAACCTGCAGAGAAGAGCTCGCTCAGCAAGAAAGACAAACTTCTTGCTCGGTCATCTTCACGAGCGCTTTTCATTTTTAATTAAAGTGAGCTCTTCCATATCGGTCATCTGCTGTGTCTGCGTCGTGAAAATATCTATCTATATCAAAGGATTGCACATGTAGCATAACGGTGTCTCTTTAATGGAAAGTAATTATTTTCTGAGGTAGACTACTGAAGAAATATAAAGTTGAAGTTGTTACTGCTATAAAACACCGCAGTGTTTTATAAAAGATATATCAAGCTCTGAATGCATGTTGCGTAATTCTTGAGCAAGTAACATTTATCAATGTTCGTACTTACATTGCCCAACCTATCCACTGAATACCTAAAAATTCGAAGTGCAAATAGGCTACAACAAAATAGTTTCAACAAAATTAGGCTACAACGAAAATTGTTTCAAAATTTTATTAAAAAACTAGGAATATAGCTTATTACTCCTAATATCTTACCCTTTTGGGCTGCTTCAGCGGGGCTCTCTGTGAACTGCTATGTAAGACAAGATTACCTTGCTGAGCCATTGATCAGCTCTCAGTTTTTACTAGCCAATATAATATTTATTATATAACAACTACACTGTAAAGACATAACCTTCAGAAGAATTTCGAAAAACAATCACGTCTCAGCTATTGAAAAAATTGTATTTCTTTGTTTCACTTTTTTTTCACGTTGTATCAAAATACTCTCGCCAAGTCAAAACAAAGTATTCCTATTTTCCTAGCCTGAATAATCTTAAGGTATAAACTTAAATTAACCGCCGGCTTCTTGACCGATCCCCGTCAGTGAGTGAGAGCCACAAAAAATGATCAAGCAAGCAGATGGAAATAAGAGCCACGAAAAAAGGATCTAGCAAGGAAACAAGATGGAAAGACTCATTACGAGGCACTTTATCTAACCGAACTAATGATGCTGAACTAGAGGCTATCAGATTAAGCGACATAATAAGAGTCGTTGAATAATTCAAAATTCACCATTGATAGCACTAAACCTTCTACCAACGCTTGGTGGAATGCAGACTGCTCGCGGGCTTATAGACTAAGAAAAGCTGCATGGAAAAATAATTTTTATCCAGTGTTCTAGAAACTGGAGTTATAAGTGTGCGGCCGCTATTTTTAAGAGAACCATTGTCAATGCGAAGGACAAATGTAACAACGAACGATGAGAGGTCCTTTCAAAGCCGGTCAATAGAAAAGCATTTTTCCCCTCTCTGAGAAATCAAAAAGTTCTTCCGGTAATAAATATAGAATCTGTAGTATCATCGCCAGTTGAACTGAAGGCCTTTCTAGAAGATATACCTCAGGGCATAAAAAGTCGCTTTACGACAATTCTCTCATACCAAGCCCAGTCCCCCATAGGGCTGAGGATTTTGAAGTGGTCACACCTGCAGAACTAGAAAACGTAGACGGAACAATACCCCATTCTGCCCTTGGTTCTGATGGCATGACGACGGCGGGAATAAAACTAGTACTAGAAATATACCAACTTGAAATTATTAATCACTCACTTAGAAGCTCTTGGATTCCACCCGATTGGAGAATGACAAAAATGATTCCATTATTAAAAAAATTCCGCCATATCCACGAAGTGAATGATGATGAGTGGGCGAAGCTCCGGAGGTAAACCTGGTAAACCATGAATCTTCTGTACATTTTGCCCACTCGATTTTATTACATCGCTCCCCCTAGCGTACGTCGCCGCACTAAATCGAACGATTGCCTTCAACCAATGACACGCATCATATGTGACATCATTCCTATTTTATAAGATCTCGCGTCTTTAATCAACTACAAGTACCGCTTTCTAGTTTATAACATCTTGCATCTTTTCATCATCAGCTACAAGTACCACCATCTAGTAAATACTACAAGAACTAAACGAGAGGTGGCTACATACAGGAGACGGTACCGCCATCTAGTGAACACTGCAAGAACTAAACTAGAGGTGGCTACATACAGGGGACGGTACCGCCATCTAGTGAACACTGCAAGAACTAAACTAGAGGTGGCTACATACAGGCTACAGGGGACGCACAGCCCACGCCCTAAGGAGCTTCGCCCCTAAAAAACAAGGCGCTAGGTTTACCTTAGATAATATCAGGCCCATTGCACTTACATCAAACCTACTAAAACTCGCTGAAAGAAATTTATATAGACGTATATGTCGATGGATGTCAGAAAAAATGGCACCGAACCCATGTCGAGTTGAATTCAGACGTAGTTGCTCTATTTGGTGTGCGCACGTGGATCTCCAAAGCAGGATTCAACTTGCTCGGTATCAGAAACAATATTCCGCCTTGGTAACCTTAGATATCACAAAAGCCTATGATAGCGTAAAGCATGTTAAACTGCTACATACGCTTCAGCCTTAGGACTGCCTCAGTACTTTGTGGCCTGGATCCATGCTTTCTTAGGCGATAGAGAATTTTACTGCTCGCAATCTGCTGTCAACTCTTCAATATATAGGCAAACGAGAGGTCTACCGCAAGAGTCAGTAATACTGTTCTTATTATTTAACGCACTACCGTGTAAAATTCCCATACAGCAAGATGTACAGGTCTATGTGTATGCCGTTGATATTGCATTTTTCGCTGCGTCAGCGGACACTCACACACACTATCTGATTCTGCAGACTTACATAAATAGCCTGGAAACGTGGCTGGAGAATATCAACCTATATCTCAATATTAACAAAAACACAATCATAGTTTTCGCACAAAATGCCCTTGTGCGAATTTCACTAAATAATCGTCAAGGCGTCATACCACAGGTTGCGCCAGTTAGGTAGCTGGGGGTACCCTATACACCGAAACACTTAACTGGAGTCCCCACATAGAAAACGTGGCTACTAAAGGAGCACGTGCCATGTGGATGCAGCACAGGCTCGGTAATTATCGTGCCGGTTTCGCGTAGAGACTTGCTCGTCATGATATATTGCATGTACAATCGACGACCGATATTAGAATTCGAATGTGTTTTGTTTTCTGCCGCACCGGTTTTTAAGTTTGACTGCTGCTTCTGTTAGAACGTGAATCACTACGCTTATACCTAGAGCTACCTAAATATGTTGCGAACAATATCTCATACGAAGAATCCCACCTGCCTTCTTTTATCAAAAGAGTTCATATTCTAACAGTACGAACTTTCCTTAAAATCTATACATCACCTCAGAGGAGGTCACAGTATGTGTTCATTAACTAGCAGACCTCATTTTTTAACCACCATTGGTCTAAATTACGGTTCCCTCAAGTAATATTTACACACTCTTTCGGACCCCTTAAGAGTTAACTTTTGGGAAATACTTGTACTCAACACTGTAGATGTAATTAGGATTAAATTTGATTATATATATTTCAAGAATGCACAAAATTATCATATCAGTATATAAATTACATTTTAAAAGATCTATTGGCCAATCTAGAAACATTCATTGTGATAGTTACTGGCGCTTCTGTTTGTGAAAACAAGGCTGGCATAAGAATTTTATTATCCTCTTTAAATTGTGCTTTCTCTATTAGATTACCCGACTTTACCCCTTTTTACCAAGCTGACCTACTTCCAATAGTCCTAGCATTGCGTGATGTGCCCCAAAATCTATCAGCGGTGATTGTTCTAACAGACTGTCTCTCGGTCTGTACTGCCTTAAGCTCACCAAATTTTTTGCGTAATTTAGAAACTTTCTACTCGCTGATTCCTAGACATGTGCGACTCGTTCCACTAGTTTGGGTACCAGGCCGTAGTGGTTTAGCTCTCATTGAGCATGCAGATGCACTAGCTGTACGTTCCCTTGATTTTCCTGTTTTACCTATTTTACCTACTTCTGAATATATCACAGCAGAATCCTTTGAAAAATGCAGAATGGCCAATAACTTAACGAAATCTCCTTCGTTTTAATCATACTATCCGCAGCTAATGTTTCCTTGAAAGAACAACTGGTGTTCATCAAGAAAGGAAGAATTAGTAATTGCAAGGCTGTGTTGACGAGTCCCTTTATCGAACCTTTACATTCACAGGTCGGGTCTGGCACAGTCGCCTTTGTCTCGTCATTGTAATGAGCGAATCTTTGGGGCACTTCTTTTTGTCATGCCGAAAATTCAAGTCAAATAAAAAAAGCTAACAGAATAGCCCCTATGAAAGTTGGACTTAAATTTGATACTTCCGCTGACTCTTCCGTTTGGCGCAGTCGCATTTGGTTTCAGCCACAGGAGCGTTTTTATCGCTGTTACAAATTTCTCACCAGAATCTAAAAGAATGGAATGCTCAACATGGATACATTTAATTGTTTTATGTGTAGAAATATTTTGCCTTTTTGCGTGTATGTTTATTGTTATCCGTTTCAATGTATATTTTTGTTAAAAATCGTAAACGTTTATATTATTACCTATATTACCCAATAATTTTAACCCTTCCTTTCAGGAAGTGAATTATTTAAAAAGCAAGGCACCGTCTCATTCATGGCCAACGCCCCGGTGGGTTGCGCCAAGTTGTTCAGGAACCAACCAACCTACAATAGCAATGCTTTAATGAGCAGGTATAGACACCTTTGATGTAAAGATCTCGGTATCAATAGGGGCTTCTTTCTGGCGTAACAAGTCGAAAAGGAGAAGAGAAGAGTTTTTACTGCGAGAAAGATTTTAGTTGAAAAACACTTATTTCAAAAATAGTTTGCGTTCTCTAGACTAAGGCGTTGACACTTTCTTTCACAGTGACATCAGTCCGGAAGATCACAAGCGTTACCGTGGGGAGGGTTAGCGAGCTTCGCTTCAGTGAAATAACATTATCCTATACAGCAGTAATGAATACGGCTACAATGTTAACAATTACTTTTTATCCTGACGTCTGGTATCGCGTTGCCGAAATGCCGGACAAACGTGTTCTTTAACACTCTGATATATATTATTGGTTGCATAGTGTCAGCAGTTCTTCAAGCACATATATTTCATTGTGCATGAGAAACGTTATATAGTTTTTCGCGAAAAATAAATTCTCAGTGAATGCTCACCGATCAGAATGCATGTGAGAGACTGTTATGATTCATCACTGGCGCTTGTTGCAAAAGCACTTGGACCCCGCCACTAGGGTCTAGTGGCTAAAGTGCTCGCCTGCTGACCCGCAGGATGCGGGATTAAATCTTGGCTATGGCGACAGCATTTTGGATAGAGGTGAAAATGCTCTAGGCTCATGTGCTCAAATTTGGGTGCACGTAAAAAACTCCAGGTGGTAGGAATATTCCGTGCCCTCCACTACGGCGTCTTTCAGAAACACATGGAGCTTTTGGGACGGTAAACCCCGCATAGAAAATGGCGAAATCGATTATGCTAAACGCTGATAAGGTCATCTTTCAAGTTGTGATAATAAACTAAGATGCTGATATAATCTAAGTTTATGCGATGACTAAGGTGCTACAAAGGCTACTCCCGCAGGATGCTCCAAGGTGCAAACCAATACGTACAACGGGGAACGTCAAAGTGCTGCCAAGGTTTTCATCGATCCAGTCCTACACCGGGAAAATCTCCATGTGGCGCTGAAAAGCCACGTTACGAAGGTGAGAAAACACCGTCCTTAAACATTTTTTTACCACCCCGCCGCAGTGGTCAAGTGGGTAAGGTGTTTGGATGCTGACCCGCAGGTAGCGGAGTTGAATCCCGACTTTGGAGGCTGCATTTTTGATGGAAGGCGAAGGTGCTGTAGGCCCGTGTGCTCATATTTCGGTGCACGTTAATGAACCCCAGGTGGTCGAAATTTCCGGAGCCCTCCACTGCGGTGTCTCTCATAGCCATATGGTCAAGTATTGGAACGTTAAACCCCACGCTTATATTCAACCTTTGTCTTACCCGAAATTAAAAAAAAACTATATCCGATAACCAGCTACCTTAGCAAGTTTGTACTTCAAAGGGGGCTAGGCTACCGCTGTTACGAGTGCACACCTCTTGAGTATCTCGCAGACAAAATCCACTATGAAGGCTTTCATTACAGTTCTGCTGAGATATTGGTTCTTGTGCAACGTGCGCTCCACAGTAACTTCTAGCAGTTATGAAGTGTACAGACAATTTTGTATTTGGATTCGCTTGCTTCTGTCGGCATAGTGCTGAATATCCTGTGCTGGTGCTGTGTAGAATGAGTGATAATCAAGTGAGTGGTTCAATACCTCTCGCTTCACTTGCCGGTTTAAAAGCACCCATGGTGGAGCTTAGCAAGTAAATAGCTCTGGTACTTAGCAGTGGCAGCCCCGCCGCGGTGGTGTAGTGGCTAAGGTACTCGGCTGCTGACCCGCAGATCGCGGGTTCGAAGTCCCGGCTGCGGCGGCTGCATTTTCGATGGAGGAAGGAAATGTTGTAGGCCCGTATGCTCAGATTTGGGTGCACGTTAAAGAACCCTAGGGTGGTTGAAATTTCCGGAGCCCTCCACAAAGGCGTCTATCATATTCATATAGTAGTTTTGGAGTGCTAAATACCACATATCAATCATTCAATCAATCAATCAATCAATCAATCAATTGTGTTTCGTGGTACCAAAGGCGTATGTAATAAAAGGTAATACGGCATTCCAGTTCTTCCAATCCACTGCGACGTACATTGACAGCACGTTGATGATGGTACGATTGGTGCGCTTAGCGTTGGTCGGGGGGTGGTGTGGCTTGGAGAGAGAGAGGAAGAGAGAAACTTCTTATTTCAAGCATAGAGAAATGTTGGGTGGGGCTGTAAGTCCAGAGCTCCAACAACCGCTGCTGCGTCCCGCGCCCACTTAACCAGCGCCCGCTGGTCACTCGGGCTTTCATCACGCAGCATGGCCTCTCAGGCTTGTAGGGTAGGAATAGGTGAGGGGGTGGCAGAGCACCTCGAAGGCGGACGCTGACATTCCAGCGTTACGAGAAATAACATCGGTACCGCTCTACAGTTAGGGCATTTGTCAGGGTAAGAATTGGGATGGAAGATGTGGAGGAAATAGAGGTTCGGAAACGTATTCGCCCACAGTTGACGCATCGCAGTTGCTTCTTCTTGTGTGAGCGTGTGGTGTGGTGGAGGGTGCGTTCTCGTCTATAGTAATCGAGAAGTGTCTTGATATCCTAGAAGTTTCGTGTTTGTGTCCTCCTCATCTGAGTTGGACAGCTGTTCCTCCGGATACCGGTTTATGAGTGCTCGAGTGGCAGCATGAGTGCAATCATGACCGGGGAGAGAGGCGTACTTAGGGGTATGGACAAGTCGGAACTTGTTTGGCGTGTGGAATGTGGTGTTCAAAATTCCACCTGTCTGCTGTGAGACAATACCCCATGCGAAGGAATGGCAGGTATTCATTGAGTCTGTAAAGATTAGAATAACATCTGCGTGAGGAAGGTTTATGGCAGCGTGGGAAATTGCCAGAGTGACGGCGCACTCATCGCCTTCAGATATGCTCTTTGTAGGTACGCTGATTGAGGCTACTTCGTTGTAATCATTGTTCACCACTGCTTCAACTGTAAAACTGTGAGAGTTGTGTCTAATGGTGTCGCAGTATAGGATAGTGTTTGGAGGAGACTGATTGATGAGGCACGTGAGATTTTTCACCCTTGCCCGCCAGCGCTGAGCGTTGCGCTCAGGGTGCATATTGCGTTGAATTGGCAGGACTGTAATTCTTGCTCGGAAATATGTAGGGTAGCGTTTTCCCTGGTGTACTGTATCCACATCGATTCGGAGGGTACCCTACCCTGATGAGTAGCCGCTCTCCCACTTGGGTGTTGCGGAGTCTTCGTAGCTGACTATTACGTTGTGCGTCGGTTAGTTCCCTCAGGTTGTTGTGTACACCCATGGCTAGGAGACGGTTCGTGGATGCGTACGTAAGTAGTCCAAGTACGCTTGCACAAGTAGAAGACTAGACATCCTTCTCCGTAGAGCCTTCACGGCTCTACGGAGAAGGATATTCAGTCTTCTCTCTTGTGCAAGCGTTGGGGTTTGATAAGGCACGTGGTAGGTGATGCGACTTGCTATGCAGGCATGAACTATACGTAGAATGTCTTGTTCCTGAAGCCCATGATTTCGGTTGGTGATGCGGCGGATCATATGCGTGATTCGAGAAACTTGCTCTTCCAATATTTTCATAGTGTGCGTTGCCTTGAGATCAGCTTGTATGTGAAGGTCAAGGATGCGGAGTTTCTGTACGCAGGGAATTACATGGTCCTCTAGGGTGACTGTGATTTGCGGGCTGTTGTCGGGCTTTCGCTGGGGAGGACGAATGAGTAGAAGTTCAGACCTTAATTGCAGAGCGCGTTAGACCTCCTGCTCTTGCGTATGCTTGAACTGTATTTACTGTTTCTTGGAGGGTATCTTGTATTTGTCCGTCTAAGCCTTTGCTCACCCATATTGTGACATCATCCGCGTATAAAGCAGGTCCCAGACTTAGAATGGTGGCGAGTAGAGGCGGTAACTTAGCCATGGCGATGTTGAAGAGTGTCGGGGATAACACCGATTCTTGTGGCGTGCCTTTACCCCCAAGCTTGGTGATGTCACTGCGAAGACAGCCTAATCCTATCGTTGCCGTCCTGTTTGTTTGGAATACTTTCACATAGTCGTAAACTCGTCATCTGCAGCATGTTGATGTGAGATTCTCCAGTATTAGGTCATGCGAGACGTTGTAAAACGCACCGCGGATGTCCAAGGCAAGAAAATCTCTAGTTTGCATAGAACAGAGCCTGTCCATTACTTCCTCTTTTAATTGGAGAAGTACGTCTTGCTTGGGAAGATAAGCCCGGTACCCAATCAGTGTGTCCGGAAAAAATCCCTGGGCCTCAAGATATAGTTGCAATCTTTGGAGGACGACAATGCTGCATTAATGCACTGAGGCGAGACGTCAACGAGATTGGTCGCAGGTTTTCAAGCTCTAGGGATTTGCCGAACTTCAGAATTAGTGTTATTTTGGCAAGTATCCATTCCTGGGTAACGTTCCTGATTCCCAGTGAGTGTTGTAAAAATCTCTGAGCTGTTCTAGATCTTCGTCGTTGAGGTTTCGTATGAGAGTATATTGAATGTTGTCTTTCCCTGGCGCTGTTTCGCGCTTGATATTCAGAAGGGCAGCTGCAACTTCGTGTACAGTAATATCAGCATCCAACGGTGTTGACTCTGTATATGGGTGTTTTTATATTTTGGCTGAGGGCATGCAGCGATGTACTTTTCTTGAAGTGTCTGCAAGATGCTGTTGTCGTCCCTATCCTACTTGTGAAGAAGTGTTTGGATGGTACTGCTCGTGTAGTACTTGGTACTTTTCGGGTCAACAAGGGCTCTTAGTATGGCCCACGCGCGCGCAGTGCTTAGTGTTCCATTAAGTGACTTACAAAAGTTGTGTCAATTGTTCCTCATGAGCTCTGTGGCATATTGTTCGGCTTGCAACGTGAGTTGAGCAATGCGAAGTTTAAGCTTGCGATTGTGTCTCTGTCTGCGCTATCAATTTATGAGGCTTCTGCGTGCTTCCCAAAGGTGTAGAAGGTGCCCGTCGACATCGAGAATCGCGGTAGTAGTGCTTATCCTCTTGGTTGCTTTATCAAGGTCAGCTTGCAGGCACTGTAGCGATTCATTTAAAAGTCTCCCATTGTTGTCAGTCTGAGTGCGTTGTTTTCTAAATTTATCCCAATTAGTGAGACGGACCTTTCGCTCTGGAGCATGGGAGTTGAAGATGTACAGTGTAGTAGAAATGATGCAATGATCACTACTTAGCGTTTCATGTAGATTTGACCAGTTATAATAGCTTAGTCCCCTTACAAAGGTTAGGTCAGAGCACGTATCTCTGGTTGCGCTGGTTCCAATTCTGGTTGGCTCTTGCGAATCTGTGAGCAGTGTAAATCTGTGATTGCAGATAACGCCTTCTAAATTGTTACCTTTACGCGTGGCCGATAGGTATCCCCATGACGTGTGTGGGACGTTAAAATCACCAATCACTACAACTTGTTCCCCTAGCTTGCACGTTTCCTCTATAAAGTACCCCAAGTCTACCCTCCTAAATTTAGGGGAGCTGTAGACGTTTAGTATAAACAATCTCTGCTGACTGCCTTTCTGAGGAATACTTTCAGCAAGTACATGTGAAATGAATGACGTCAGTGTGTGTTCTATAGATTGTCAAGTGTTTGGATACGAGTATTGCGACGAGTGATAGTGTTTGTTTATCTGTGAGTGTATGGAAGCCCGAGGGAGTAGGTGTGCAGTGTGTCTCCTGCAGAGCCACGACATCCGGAGGGTGCGCGAAAGTGGCAATGTGCTGTTGCAGGGAGCTCCTCTTTCGTCGAAACCTCCTGAAGTTCCACTGCCACATGGTGAAGGCAGGACTAGGGGAGCCCATCCTTCTCTTTTTGGTCTGTGTCCTGAGTTAAGAGTGATGGGCGAATGAAAGGGTGGGGTCGTTTGGTAATACTTTTGGGGTTTGCAGCTAGCGGCATTGAGTCTTGGGGCCGTGTACTAAATGACGCGAAGCTTTCTTGTATGTGCTGCTTTAGCCCTGTTACAAGTGCTTGGGTATGGGCCTTTAACATATCCCTAAGTTCTGCACGGAAATCTATAATTGCCTGAGTGATCGTGCTGGTTACGTTAGCCTTAAGCGAGTTTGTTTTGTGAGGGCGTCTTGCAGCTTTTGCTTAGTGCAGTTATGTGCGTTAGATGTGAGAGGTACGTTGGAATGGTTGTGTGATGAAGGCAGATGGGAGGAATTAGGTGAAGATTTCACGCTGGATGGCCCCGCTGCCCATCTCACCTTAGCCGGAGGCGTCTGTCCAGCGGGCGCTGGCTTCTTGGCTGGTGGCGATTCTGGTCTCTCCACACTCGTGGCTCTGTTCTTTTGGAGGATCAGTCCAAGGGTGGTTGTGCTGGTTTTGGATGCTGTTCCTGGCGTTTTGTTTAAGGATTCTAAGGCCCTGTCCTGAGACTTGCCTGTGATCTTGGATTGGCTGTGCCTCGTTCTGGACCTGGGCCGGTGTCCCTTGGGTGGCGTTGCAGGTGGTGGTGCTAATGCGTTCGCCTCCCGTGCAATCTTAACGTAATGCTTGTTTGGAGGTTTCTGCTCTCTCGCAGGACATTTGGGGTACGTAGCTAGGTGGTCACCCTTGCAGTGGAAGCATTGAGTTGTACAGCTGTGCTCTGACAATGGTGTCTCAACTCCACATGCTTGGCATTGGCGTTTTGTGGGGGTTGGACATACGTTGCCCGAAGTCCAAATGCAAGGCAGATTGTGCAAACTTGTTTGCGAGGTCGGTGAATGTAGCATCGGTATTCCGCACGGTAGTAGTAAACATAGCGTGGAACTTGAAGGCATGCAAAAGTTATCAACGCCGTGTTTGTGGATCCCATCATTCGGGTGTGCAAGACATCGGCGTCGGGTGCGTAGATGTTGTCGAGAGTTCGGTAGGTGAAGTATTCTTCTCGGGACCGATGATGACTCCCTTACAAAAATTATCAGGGTCGGCTACATAAGCTTGCATTTCATATCTCTGCGGTACTAAATTTAGTGCAGTGACAGCTTGCAACTTTCTAGCAATAGTTCCGACTGGTGTGTTTGCGATGGCGATATTGCTTTCCACTTGGATGCAAAAAAGGAGCTTGCTGACTGTTTCTCCTGGCAGCCAGGAGCCACTCAGATGGCGCGTGCCGACACATGATGTGCCCATTCACTGAGGCGAAGGCCTCCTCGTGGTCGGAAGATAACCTTGAACTCATCCACAGGTAGGGGTGGCGGCTGTGGGATCACTTGATTTTTGGCAGGCAAGGGCTCGGGTGCAGAATTCGTTGTGGTCGTTGGCTTGCGTCAGCGTGTTGCAGTGAACCAAAAACCATCGTCCAGATCCACTGCATATTCGTTGGTGTCTGCAGCATTCATTGCTGCTGATTCCATGGTAGAAACCGGAGAAGCCATGCCTAAGCAGTGTAGATTAGGCAGACACCGAATGTCACTGCAACGCGCTCAGCGTTCCACGAACGCGGCCAAGAGTGAAAACTGCAGCGGCGTCGGTGCGGTGTCATAGAGACGCTGATGTATTGGCCATGCTTGGTCACCAGAAAGTTGTTGAGAAGAGCACATTCACGTTTCGAAACACTTTAAACAGTCTTGGCTGTGAAAGTCCTCACCGGACAGTTCGAAGTAGGTCCATTCAACGAGAGCGTCGTGGGCAACAACCCATGAAAGCGTAAAAGGCCTGGGAGGAGCGATAGAAAAACACGTCCGTTATGTTCCACGGTCGAATGAAGAGTCTATGGCGTGGAATGCCGATGCTGGTGTCCACAAAGCCGTAGCAACTCTTCGACATCAGCGGTAAACTGTCGGTTGCGATCACTTATCATCACACGAGGGGCCCCGTGACGGAGTATAATCGAGTGCAAACGAAATCATGACACATCAGATCATGTCGCTGAAGCAACCGCCATCGTTTCAATATACCTCATCAGGTAATCTACGCACACAATAATCCTGTGGCGGTTTGTGGTACACTTTCGGCAGGGGCCCAGTAAATCTATGCCGAATTTTTTGAATGGTGATGTGAGAAGCTTAACCACTTGCAGTGTGCCGGCCAATGGCGTGGTAGGTTGTTTGTGGCTTCGCAGACATCGCAGCTTGCGACGTAGTGCTTGGTGGTCTTCCAGAGCCGAGGCCAGTAGAAACATTTTGGGATACGGTGAAGCGACCGGGCAAATCCAAGGTGCTAAGACTTGATGTCATTGTGCATGGCTTTAAATATCGAAAGACGCAGGCATTCTGGCATGACGAGGAGTAGTGTGGCACCGTGACTGGAGTAATTCTCGCAGTATCGTAGTCATGAATCACGAATGGTGTGGCGCGTTTAAAAGTACGAGCCACATCAATCCTTGGTTTTAGCGAAGGGCACGCTGTTGCTCGTGACGGAATACGTCCAAACTTGGGAAGTTGGAGGAGATAGCAGCCAGGTAGTTATGAAAATTGTCGTCATCAATATTCACAGTCGGAGATTGAAGACGAGATGAGCAGTTGGCTTCTGCATGACACTGACTGACTTTGTAGGTCACAGAAAAATTATATTCTTGAAGCCATAAAGCCTAGCAAGCCAACAGCCAGCTGGGCCGATTATTGCGACGAGCCTAATGAGAAAATGATGATCTGTGAGGATCTTGAATTGCCGGCCGTAAAAATGAGGTCTGAAATTTTGGACGGCGAATACAACTGCGAGAAATTCCAGTTTGGTGACTGTATAATTTCTCTCAGCCTCAGTCAAAGTACGACTTGCATACGCCACGACGTGCTGGGATCCGTCTTGACACCTAACTAGCATGGCAACAACAGTGATACTACTAGCATCCGTACGCAGTATCGCGAGTGCCTCCGGGTAAAAATGGCGCAAGAGGGGTCCGAAAGTAAGCAAGTACTTCAGCTGCTCCAAAGCAGCCTCACACTGAACGGTCCATCGGATTGGGGCGTTTTTGGGGGCGGCTCTCTCAGTGGATGAGCAAGCTGGGTGAAGTCTTTGATAAATCGGTGAAAATAACACAGACCCACGAAGCTACGAGGATTCTTCGCAGTCATTGGTTCCTTGAAGTTGGGGACACCATTGATATTTTGCATATCTGGTCGTATACCGTCTCTGTCGACTGGATATCCGAGCATAATGGCTTGAAGCTCACTAAAGTGACACTTCTTTGCGCTTAAAATGTGGCCAGCTTGTTTGACAATCTAGAACAACGCTAAGTTGATGGTTCTACTCGTCGAATGTCTTGCCGAAAATAATTACGTCATCAAGATAGCAGATACATCTCTCCCATTTGAGACCGCGAAGAATAAAATCCATGAATCGCTCGAAGGTAGCTGGGGCATTACATAGGCCAAATGGCATCACGTTAAATTCAAATAACCCAACAGGCGCGACAAAAGCGGTCTTCTCTCTGTCAGACGGATGCATTGGTATCTGCCAGTATCCATACCTTAGGTCGACGGACGAAAAGTGCGCGGCATAGTGCAGACAATCAACAGCATCATCGATGAGTGGTATAGGAAACACAACTTTCCTTGTGCCGGTGTTGAGACGGTGGTAGTCAACACAAAATAGCCAAGATTTGCCTTTTTTTTACCAATATGACAGGAGCTGCCCAGGGACTGCTCGACTTATGAATAACGCTTTTCTTCAGCATGTCGGTGACCAGGTCGGTAATCACTTCCCTCTCTCACAGGGACACGTGATAGAGTTTGTGCCCATGTTGAAGCGGTGGTGCATACGAAAATTGGGCAACATGAAACAATGTCTTGAGTGAAAGCAGACTCCCGCGTAGTGTGTAGGCACCTTCTCGACGACATCCTTCTCAGCAGAAGGCAACGACTTGTTGATCGTGCGTTTTATCTCGGCTGAGTAGTTTGCCGTAGTCTGACTGCTAGCTGCAGACTCTGAGACCACTCTGACGTCAACTGTGGCCTGCTACTCAAACGTTTTCACTTTAAATCCGCCTGGTAGAACAACAGGCTCTTAGGCTGCGCTGAGCGGCCACAAACAAGCATGTCCGTCGATGGCAGTAAGGACAGACCATGGTACTAGCACATTCTTCTTGATGGTGTTTGTATGATCGGGCTCGACAAGTGAAGTGCAGGGTACTAAGTGGACGTGAGAGGAATATACGGGAAGAAACACCCCTGTTCGACCAGGCATCGTGAATACTTCAGACAATGAAAGTGCGTTCATACAGCTGGAAAATCGTCAACTATGGCAATAGGCAAAGTGCTTTGTATAAAAATTGTTCCAGTTCCACAGTCGAGCGTAGCGCCGCATTCACGAAGGTCTGTTCCGCAAATGAGGTCCTTTGTTCGAACGAGTACAGTGAATTCAACTCTGAAGTTTCGTCCACCAATCGTCAGCACAATTCAGCGAATACCAACACGCCATAACGCTTCGCCTCCAACTTCATGAAACTTTCTTTACGTGCTCACGTGAACATAACTTTGTGACCCAAGAAATCGTGCTTCAAACGAAAACCCATAATCAAAATAGCAGCACCAGTGTCTACAAGAGCAAGAGCCTATACACACACCGTCTATACACACACACACACTCTGTTCATCAACATCACGGCAGAAGGAGGAATTGGCGAAACTGACCGTCCCACGACAACACCCACCTTCATCGGTAGCACAGGATAGTTTCCTAGCTGATGCAGAGAAAGCGCCCAACGGCGCAGAGACTGTGACCAGCGGGAACGTGTCAGAGGCGGGGGACTCGCTGCGCGATTTGTTAGGCCATTGATGTCGGGGACGGTGGTCGGCCAGGTGAGAGGTACAGGTTTCGTGCATACAAGCCACGTACGTCAAAAAACGTGGCGGCACAGGCTTTTCATTCAAACGAGCAGGGTCCGTCAAAGCGGAGGAGGAGAAAAATTTTATTGGGCAAATGAGTTTGGGCTCTTTACGGACTCTGGGCCACCACACGGCTATCACACTGCACGTGTGTGTCCAGAACACGCAGGCTTAGGGCACTGGCACCCCGGTTCACACAGCGAAGCTGTACGCTTAGGTCTTGCGACGCAAGGAGGGCCTCCTATTCCTACCATGTGCTGATGGCGGGTTGTCTCTGCGGGAGAACATTGGCAGGGCAGCCAAAGAGATTGTGGTCTCGGGTGGCAGGCGACTCTCCACAAAGAGTGCACTCCAGAGAAACGGGGCGGAAGTGGGATAGGACGTGAGGAGTAGAAAGACTTCTCATCTGAAGTCACCTCCAGACGATTTGTGCGATTGAGAAAAACGAGGGTTGAAAGGGGGGTAGAGACGACGGGCAAGGCGTGCTATTTGGTGGAGTTCAGAGAACATGTGTGCCCACTCTCTCGAAAATTCGTGGCTGGGGTCACCCGGATACTAAGTCCTCAGGATATGTTTTCGGCGGCCTCATTTCCGGGACTACCAGAGTGAGCCAGCACCCAGACGAATTTTATAAGCCTATCAGAATTCACGGCACACATCCTCAATGTTTGCGGATGAAAATGAGGAGAGGATGGACGCGGCCACAGGCAAAGTTAAGAATTGCTGTTTGGAATCGCTAAGTATGTAAGTGGCGTTGGTTTTGGCTATCGCTATTGCAATATCATCCTCCTCTGCTTCCACCGACGTACAGGGCGGGTCGAAGGAGTGGATGAGTTGGGGGGGTGCAGAATGACAAGCTACTAGTACCAAACGGTCTGAACTACACGCTGCATCTACCCAGCGCACATCCTCTAAAGTGCCGTAGGCCTTATGAAGAGTTCCTGCGCGTGCTACGTGGCGGAATGGGTGGTATTCTGGGTGGACGTTCGTGGGGAGAGCTTGGACAAGTGCGGTGCTTATGTCGCGAGAAGCGAAACTAGTTCTGTAGTATTTACGAGTATACGGACTCCATGTGAATCGAGTATTTGCCGCCCTGTTTCTCACCCAGTCAGACTAAGGCACTGTGATTGTCTGTCTGCATCTGTCATTTCCCGCACTGTTTTGTGCATTCCCATTTTAAGGAGCCTATCCGTTCTGTTGTTCTTTGGGATATTAAGTGCCGCTTTGGTGGCCATGCAAATTAGAGCGTTTAGTTTATTTTTGATTGTGCAGGACAGAGTCAAGTAAGGGCAGGCATGGAGAATGCGACTAAGCACAAAGGCATGTACCCCTTTGAAGGGTGCGGCTTCGTCCAAGCCTGCTCGTGAATGGGAGCCTCTTCTTAGGAGCTGTATCACTAAGTGGACTGACTTAGTGTATTTATTGTAACGTTGTTTTTTCTGGTGCCCTGCAAGTACAGGCCGAGAATTCATAGGGTTGATGTTTGCGGAATGGGGTTGTTTTGCAAATAAATTGTTAAAGGGGCAATAGGGACACGCTGCGGTCGGAGTATGAGGAGGGCCGACTTTGTGGGGGAACATTCAATGTCGATGCTTGACGCGTATGTAGCTCTAACTGTGGCTACCTCCAGAAGGGTCAATTCAATATCAGCATCCGAGCCATACGTGGTCCAGACTGTCATATCGTGAGCGTACAGTGTGTGTCCTAAGTGTGAAATGTGGCTGAGAACTTTAGCCAAGGCAATCAGGGTGATATTAAAAAGGAGCGGGGATAAAACCAACCCTTATAGGGCGCCAATGTTACCAAGGGAGAAGGGCGGCGACTGTGCATCATTGATACAGTTAGGTGGTGCGCCAAATGAGGAAAGCCCGGATGTAGTTATAGGTTCTAGGCCCTAAGCGTAGCTTTTAGATTCTTTGTAGTAGTGCACTGTGCGTAACCCTGTCAAAAGATTAGGTCAGGTCTATCACCAGAAATTCTTGTATGAAATACCATTTTATTAGGATGGTGAGGGAAGTCTGGAGCAGGGCGTCTTGGGCAGAGAGGTGCGATCTAAATGCCACCATGCTATGGAGATATAGTCCGCGCGATTCAGTCTGTAGCGTGAGTCGGGCGAGTAGGACATGCTCACAGTTTGCCCAGGCAAGAAGTCAGAGATATGGGACGGAGATTGTTCACATTATTGGCTTATTTGGTTTAGGATTGAAAATTATCTTTGCGTGCTTGTATTCAGCTGGTATCTCCCCTTTTAGCCAGCACTCGTTGAAGTACTCAGTGAGAACATAATTCGAACGATCTAGGTTCCTGAGCGTGACATTGGTGACCTCTTGAGGGGTCGAGTTTCTGAGCTTAAGGAACGCTTCTCTGACTTCGGCCTCCAGTATCGGGGAATCTAGGAAACCTTAATTGAGACCAATGAGGTCGGGATGTGATATAGTTTGGCTGAGAGTGGTATAAGTTGATTTCAGTCTGTTTGACAGCCCCTGCTGATTCTGTCCAGTTTGGTGGGCAAGCCTTTCGAGTGTGAGCCGCATTTGCTTTTTAGTTTGACTGGGATTTATCATGTGTCGAAGAAGGTGCCAGATCCCTGATAAGAAGAGATTACTTCGCAGTTCATTGAATATTTTGTTCCAATTAGACTTACGGAGAGCGGGACTGTGCGCTTCTAATTCATTTTGAAGCTGCGCCAATTTGAGCTTAAGTCTTCTATTTAGTTTTTGCGTTTTACAATGAATGAGTATACTACTTTGCGCTTGCAGTAGATGCGCTAACCTGCTGTCTATTGTGGGAGTTATAGGGGTGGCGTCGAACGTTTGTGTAAACGCCTTAACAGCCTGTTTGAGCTCCGTTATCCACGTATCGAGGCTGAAAGGCATATCCACTGGTTTGGCCTCTATGTGCGTACGAAAATTACCCCAGCGAGTCTGATGAACAAGATGGGTGCGAAGTTCTTTACTGAAATCAAGCTAAATAGTAATCACGTAATGATCACTGCCTAAGGTTCCACTTAAATTTTGCCAGACCGGCTGGGAAAGACTGCGGCCAGAAGTAAGGTGTGGACTAATGTCGGGGCTGACACTGTTTCTGATTAGAGTTAGAGTACTGAAATTATTGTATATGGATAGGCCCTGCATCTGAAGGATGTTGTGTATTTCTGCCCCTCTCTTATAGGTACGTAAATTTCTCAGTGTACATGCGCGCACTTGAATTATCCTAAGATAATGAGAGGGTCCTTCTTCTCAGCGCTGGAGGTGGTCTTCATGAGCTCAATAAGTTCTGTGACCCAGTTGTTTCGGAAGAAGGTAACAGTTCAGGACGAAGAGGGGTGAAATCTGTGAGTAGATGGTACTAAATCAAGCAATGTGTGAGCTACCTGGGAGTTTACTACATGACAAGTGTATGGTACAAAATTTTAAACATACGTAGTAACCCTCGAGTTTTGAGTTAAGTCAGAAGACACCAAAGTGTATCCGGGCAGCGACATGTTCGTACCGGCATCTTGGCGTGCTATTAAATAGGGGAGTGTGGAAGAAGCGGAGAGCTGCTGCCGGGGGTCTCGTTTGCGGTGAAAACCCTTGCAGTTCCATTGCACGTGGCGGCGCAGGTAGCCGGCTAGGACAGAAGAGCAAAATATTTCCTGGGAAACCACATGTGTAGTGAACGCGGACTTGTTGGCTTACATTAGCAGGAGCAGAGGTGGCAGAAGTACGCAGAGACGGGTCGGGCTATGCGGGAACGTTTCTTGATGGCCGACAGTAGTCGCCTGGTAGAGGCCTGGTTGTCGACGGTCGGAAGCCCCAGCGGCACGTCGAGATGACATCCGGTGGTGGTCATGATCTGTCGGGGAAAACGTGAGCCACGGGGTGAAATCTGCAGTTTCTGCGCGCAGTCGCTTTTCAACGTGGTGCTCTCGCATCCAGTAGGGACGTAGTTAGGGGCACGCGGCGTTCGAGCAATGGTAGTGAAGGTCACCTGCTTGAAGCCGTGTGAGTTCTTCGCAGGCGGCAACGTTCATACTTGCGATGGTGGGAACATTGTCCAAGCGCCCAAACTTGCGCAAATTCTCCGGGTCCTGAAAGGCTCGATTGCGCGACACTGTTGCCTAAAAGCAGAAAAGTGTTCACGTTTTCTTTCGTTATGAGAAACGTGTATACATCCTCAGCGATGCCTCTTAACAAATGGCAAACTTTATCTTCGTCAGGCATATTTGCGTTGACAATCCCGCGAAGCTTCAATGTCTCTTTAATGTAGATCGTGCATGTTTCGCCAGGCAACTGAGCTCTACGTGCCAGCGTTTGCTCAGATTTTTTTTTTCATGGAACTTGTGTCCCCTAACCAAGCCTCCAGTTTCTCAACAGATATACACCAAGAGGTGATCACATGTTCATGGTTCTCAAACAAAGCAAAGCGGTCCCGGCACTACGTTCACAAGCTTCGCCGGCGTGCCCCATTCGTAGTAACGGCTCACTCTGCCGTAGTGTTTTAGCCAAGCATCCACGTCTTCATCAGTTTTAACTGAGATTATTTGTGGTTCAGGCATCCAGTAGTTAGGTTGTCGATGTCGACCGCCACCTTGTGCCATGTCGGTAGCGCTGGTGGATTCAGCAGCGTAGCCCGTCAAAGGGCTTGCTGTGTCGTTGGTCATGCTGATGTCCGGGGGTAGCCCACCTAAGCGTCTGCTTCTTCAAAGGTCTTTTGCTGCGGCGTCCAAGACAGCGCATTACCCAGCATTGCTCCACGAAAGCTTTTACGGATGTGATGAGTATATTTACACTGAAATTCCACTGCTCAACCGACGCTACCGGGTAGCCATTGCTAGGAAGCGTCCTTTTTCCTCTTCTTTTCCGGCATTTTCAGTCCGCGTTACAATATTACCATTATACCACTATTCTGGTACCCTCACTTGTTAGACGCACATAATTTACATGATCACCATTTCATATGGCAGAATATGTTTTAGCAGGCGTAGGAGTTCGGCGTATGGTATCAGAATGACCAATCAGTAAAATATTCCTGAAAAAAAACACAGCACTGACTCTAGTTTCCTTTCTTGTCACGCCTAACCCAGTGCAGGGTGGCACACTGGTTCAGCTCTAGTTAATCACTCATCATTTCTTCTATTTCTATTCGCTCTCTACAAGAATATACCCCCTTCAACTACTTTAGGTATTATATTCATATTATAGTGAATGTAATCTTTGTCTGCCTACACATGGTGTTTGCTTGCGCTAGTTTTCTCTTAACACCTTGGAGAACACCTTGGAGGCTTCGTGTGTTCATTACATTCGAAGTTTTCTTCATGTTATACTTCTCATATCTGCTACCTATCTGCCAATCACTCCCATTGCTACGAGAGTTCTATATTCTCTGTTGTGCTTGAAGAATTCATGCTTTCGCATCTCTTTGTGACTTTGTGAACTTTCTAGGAGTGAAGCTCTTTACGCTCACACGATGTACGTTGAAGCCGTCGTTCTCGTAGCTTCCCGTCGGACCAAAATACAGGTGTTATATATGCCGTATGTAGAGCGTTCAAAGCACGTTTTCAAAATTCAGCAGTCTTGCCATGCATCTGGAAGTTCGACCGTCGATGCATCTGTCCGTCAGTACATTCATCTGCCCGTGCCATCGCGCCCCACTGCCTGCTTGCATCCGTCCATCGGTCTGTCTGTCCGTCAGTCGGTACATCTGTACGGCTTTATGCTAGTCCGTGACTCCAAAATATACTATATTGGCCTTAGGACCTAGCTCCGTTTTATCCTCCGCATTCACTTTATTAATTGACTGCGGATGTTTTGTCTTCGGGGAGAGCTTTTCAGTGTCTTGCCTGACAGCACCCCCGCCTTCCACTGCACACTGCTCTTCAGATTATCGTTCATTGCGTGAATGCTAACGTTGGCTTTTTGAGTTAGAGCCGAGCATATATATGTTCGGAAGCGATATCCTGAACTCCCGTACTCTTCATGTCAATGCAAGCTCATTGACTTTGCCGCGTCAGTTGCTGCCATTCGTTGAAAAGTAGGCGACATTCAGACCTCAACATTCTGTGGTCACTCCATTGTATCTTGCCAACCAACGTGCACATCCTGCATGATGCAGGATTTGCCCCACTATGAAAGCTATGCAAGTTAGTCCACATTCCGCAAATGTTGCTGAAGATCCATAAATTAGCGAGCTCTGCGTACAACAACTTTCCTCTTAAATTTCTAGCACTCATGCCATTTCCGACTTCCTGCCTGCTTTCAGACTGTTTCATAATTCTTAGTTACCTTTGCACGAAG
Organism: Rhipicephalus annulatus; assembly: GCA_013436015.1. Lineage (NCBI taxonomy): Eukaryota > Metazoa > Arthropoda > Arachnida > Ixodida > Ixodidae > Rhipicephalus > Rhipicephalus annulatus. Next base: position 91,436 of record WOVY01004558.1, on the reverse strand, counting down.
CTCACCTATATTTGAACCAAACTAAACGTCGGGGAAGGGGGGGAGAGTTTGACTGCCTCCCACGCTCAGCCGTGCGTGGCATTACCGTGTCCGGAAAAAAGGGGACCCTGGGAGTTGAGCGAACGCCGGGTGTTGCCTCCCGGTGGAAGCGACACATCCCTTTTGAATAAACTTCACGTAAACGACAATTCTAGGCTCACAAACCTAGGGGAAATTTCGATCTCTGCTCCTATGCCTTCACGTTTATCTCTCACTTTTTATGTATGCTGTCATCCTCTTTCTTTCGTTTTCCCCTGATTTCCTGGCGGCGAGGGTTAACCATGTGTATTTGCCCAACCTTGGGTGCATACTTACGTCCGTCCACCGGTCCATCGGCCCCTCGCTCAATTACACTATACGGCCTTCGCACTAGTCGGCGATCCCAAAGTAAATTCTATGCAGCCATGCATTACTGCTATATCAGCTATGTATGGTTGGCAACTTAGTGTTCTACGGAGCTTCCCCTTTTTGGGCTCGGTGGTGGATAGCCACAATCGCCGCCGAACAGTATATTCCCCGTATGGCAAACTTTTGTCCTGCACTTCCTGATTCCTACTTGAAAAGGTTACGCACCGAAGAGAACTTCTTTCTTAAGCGAAAACAGTCCTTCCTAAGACACCATGCTGTGGATAGTCGCCCCGCCGCGGTGGTCTAGTGACTAAGGTACTTGGTTGCTGATCCGCAGGTCACGGGATCGAATAGCGGCTGCGGCGGCTGCATTTTTGATGGAGGCGAAAATGCTGTAGGTCAGTGTGCTCAGATTTGGGTGAACTTTAAAAAACCCCAGGTGGTCGAAATTTCCGGAGCCCTCCACTACGGCGCCTTTGATAATCATATGGTGGTTTTGGGACGTTAAACCCCCCATATCAATCAATCTCTGCTGGGAAGTGCCCACCTCCTTCTATATGCACAAGTTGCAATATGATAATTTATCTAAATTCGCTGCATATGCTGACGGTCGAGTTCCAGTAAGGCCCCACACGTTGATGAATACAGTGGGTGGTGTTGTCTCTGGTGACAAAACACAGTGGGTGATGTCGTCTTGAGCTGTCGGAAAGAGAATTATCTGAAGGCTGGCAAGACCAGATTGTAGTCAAAGTTCGGATAATAATAATGCGATGAGACAATAAGTAAATACCCATGAGACACATAAATTAACCCCTTCAGTACAAGTGACTTACCAGAATCAAACCCGTCTTCTGTAGGCTCCTTGTAGGGCCCTATGTGTCAAACCCTCGTCGACACTTCAAATGCCAGCGCTTTGGACATGGGCCGCAAAGCTTCAGAAGGCACCATACCAGCGGAAAATGCGCATTGAGCAACCACTCATGAAAAATATGTACTTCAACAGGTTGTGCGAGCATTGAAGGAGACCATCTTGCCTACTAGACATCGTGCCCAACCCGAAAAAAGAAACAAATCCTTGATCCTAAAGCGAAATTGAATTCGTTCTTTCTAGAAGCACGTAAATGGTCCGCCCTTCATCAGTCCTGTCTCTTCTTTTCCATCGGCACCCCGGATGCCGCTTACGGCGTCCGAAGTGCCAATGGAAAGGTGTGACTTTTGCGGACACAGCACTTTGTAGTGCACCAGAAGAAAAACTCCACATCACAAGACTCTCAAAAGACCCTGTAACCTAAACCCACAGTGTTTGCACACACAGGACCAAAATACGTTAAAAGGAAGAGACAAATACTACAGTGGAACGTCAGAGGGCTGCCGAGAAACCTTGTCGATATCCGAAAAACACATCTAAAATCTTGCGCACCAATTTTTCTACGGAATTACATTATCTTTTTAAAGAGCCGGAGTGATTTCGCGTCATCCGGAGGTTTCGCCGTTAGAGTAAATGAAAAAAAAAACATCCTGTATCCTCAAAGTGGACAATGGGGCCAGTTGACTGTATAAGGATTTACCGCTTCAAACATTGCTTAAAAAGGTAGCTGTCCAAGCCGTTATTTCCAACAAATCAGTCACAATCTGCTCTATTTGAATATATTCACGCCACAAAACGAATAAACACGAATAACAGTCATTAATAGATGAACTTCCACAAACTTTGTCGCAGTGCAATACGAAGACTCGTATAGCTTGTGTGGCTCGCAAAACAACTTCCAGCCTTTTGAGATGCTCGTCAAAAGTTGCGAAAAACACTAGGTGCACGAATCGGGTCTCGCACTTCAACGCCGAAAGTACAGTGTCATGAGCCTTTGAAAAGTAGCGGGCGCTGAGCACAGACCAAAGAGCAGAACTTTAAACTCATATGAAACATCCGGCGTTACAAAAGCAGTTTATTGCCGACCTCTTGCGTGTACCTCGATTTGGCAATATGCGCTTTTGGTGTCCATTGAAGAAAAGTAGCGAGCGTTTGGAAACCCATTGAGACAGGCATCGATATGTAGAAGCGGATACACATCTTTCTTAGTCACGGGATTTAGCTTCCTGTAGTCCACGAAAAAAGGCAGAGTACAGTCTTTTTTCTTGACTAGTACTACAGGCGATGCCCACAGGCTCTGCGATGGCTGAATCACATCATCTTCAAGCATTTTAGCGTCTCGCTGCTATGTCACTTTCCGTTACTTTAGAGCCACTCGATAAGGATTCTGGTGTATACTTCATGCTGCGTAGTCGGTAGTTATTTGATGCTTTGTTAGGGGTGTTTGACCGACCCGTGATGTCGATGAAAAGCAGTTCTGGAATTCAGATAACAGCTCAAGTCTCCTTCACTCGTCCCTTGACGAACGTACCAACGTCAAGATTACGTCTGATTCTTCTCTATGTGCTTCGTCTAGTACTGATAAACTGCATTAAAAATCTACAGTATTGTCAAAATAAACGACGGCTGTACCCTTTGGGAGGAGTCAGCGTCAGCACTGTAGTTGGTGAGCAGCAAGTTTGTTCGTTCTGCAGTGACAGTGACAAGACTTCGCGCAACTGAAACTCCGTGGCTATTTGGTCGGCAATACCGACCAAATAGCGAGCTTATTTGGTCGTCAATACCTTCGCCGTCAACGGCTCCTGTCTTGCCACCGAAAAAAGTGTGCACAATTGTGGCAGGACGACCACATTGTCATCTGTCAGACATAAGGGGTTATACCTCGGCCCTGAACAATCGAGTAAAACAGGGCTGTTTGAAAACGTAATGATACTGTTCGGGACGTTAATGACGGTGTCATGTTCTCTGAAAAAATGGAGCCTAATATATAGATTACCAGTTTAAGTAGGACTGACATATGTGGTTAAAGCTTAGATGCGGCAGTACAAAACCTCACTGCTTTTTTGACCGATGCTGCGAATAATTCCTCCCAGTGCTTAACAGTGCCGTTCCATATTTTTTTATTCTCGCCCTGCTTTCAACACATCTTTGCATAGAAATCGAACATATTTCTTTCAGGTGCTTATCGACGGCGAGAAACGTGCTACTGGAGTCTCTTTCTCCTTTGCGGGTGCGACGTTTAACATTACCGCTACCCGTGAGGTCATCATCTCTGCCGGTGCTGTCGGTTCTCCGCAGTTGCTCTTGCTGTCCGGAATAGGACCAAAGCAAGACCTGGAAAAGATGCAGGTTTGTTGAAAGCTCTAGAAATATTTGCTGGACTTGTTTATAAACTACGTTTCTGAAACTACGTGCAGCTAGGTGCAGCCTACCTACAGTCATCAATGAAACTGCCTAATTGAGTATAGCCTCTTTGGAAAATATACAGCCCTCCTCAAGATGTTATCTTCACGAATCTGGAGCCCTTCACAAAAACAATATTTTTCACGCATAATTCAGTAAATTACCGCGCAAATGATCGATACCTGCTTAAGCCGAAAATGTTGCTATATGTCATGCATATTAGATGCCGGACAGCATTGCCAACTGTAGTAATAATTCTAATGGGGATTTGCTCTGTAATATCTGTGTATGTTCGTATGCATATGTATGTATGTATGTATGTATGTATGTATGTAATGTGGGAGGGGGTCACGTGAGGAGAGCATCGACGTGCTATTTTTCCGGCCGCAGTCCTCTACCTTACTACATTGTGCACCGCGTCCTACTATCCCAGAACGCCAACGATAATGGCGTACAACTTCACAGAGGGTTTCCCATCGGGGTATGCCTTCGATGTGGCGGAACGAACCAAAGCCGCTGTCCTGCTGTTCGAAACTGCAGCACAGGCGCTACACACTAAGAAGACTGGCCAACCGAGCCCGCCGCACCCTTCCACTACCTCGACCACATGTACGAGTGAAAAACACTCAAGACAGCCACGAGCCTGCTGTGCCATACCTCTCAGCAGTCCAAAGCAACGCTGGCCCAAAAGCACGGATACTAAGGGGAAAACAGTTCACACCAAAAAAGTGCTCATCCGCAATAATGCAGATGGTCGCGGCTGCCATGACAGCCACAACTGCCGTTCAGCAAAACTGATCTCCGAACCAGTATTGTGAACCCAAGGAGAGGTGTTATTCTTAAATGGACCCTCAAAAAACCCCTAGAATGAGAGGAAAACACCTAGAATATATGGTAATAATATTATTCTGGCTAATTGACTGTTCTGGCTAATAGGCGTGCCATACTAATACCAAAGTATTAGGATAGCGCGCTTTGTGACCAGGTTCTTCTGAATCCTGCTATAAAAGTAAAATCACCATAACCATCTTTTAAGGTCTTTTTTTACACGTTGTCTGAGGTTGTATATGAAGGTCGTGCAAATGGAAGCAGCTGTCGCCGATAAAGATTTGCATGTCATTCACTTTGCACAAGCATTGAAGATAGAGATCTGATCATTCGGATCAACTGCGATTCTGCAGCACTTTTCTTGTATCTTCACAGCAGGTTCTCTATTCTTACGCTTCCACATTCGAGATCACTGTTCTGGTGTTTTTGGTAGATATAAGGCGGCGATTTATCACTTGCTCGTAGCTACGCCTTTCCTCTGTACTTTTCATCAGCTTCCCGTTTGGCCAAATTTATTCGTCCCTGCTTTCACTGTCATGTAAAGGGCTCAGCAAAGACTCAAGTACTCGAACAGTTTTGTGTTTTTTTGTGACATCGTTTCCGCAATATAGAAACCGTACGGTTCGTAGCACCTTACCATATAGTGAGCCCCACTTTCGCTTCGTTGTTTTATAACATTCCTGCTTATTTCACATCGCAACATTGCTCGGCGAAGGCACAAGGTTAGTGTAACGTTCACATGTGTTTATGTGCTCTACAAGACAAAATTTGTCTTTCACAGTGCAGCAATACTTTAAAGAACTCGTGAAATGCGCATGTTGAACGTCTACGACAAGATTTTATTTTCCTGAGTATTCAGACTCTAAAACTTTCGCGTTAAAAGCAGCAATCCCCTTCACACGGTCTCTCGCAACACCGAGGCACTCCTAAATAGAGAAAAACAAGCACTAAACTAAATATTTTTTCGGCCTCTCTAGTTAAAGAGCGTGATTTCACAGTGAAGCATTTATTATGCCATGTACTGTCAAATTTCGAGAGTTTTGCGAAAATTCCTAGACTCAACACAGACGGCAAATAACTAATTGTGGTTATATATGCCTAGATTTATGGGTAAGCCCCTAGGTTCAGCGTCCCTGTCCCGAGCTGCGAACTAGCGAAAACGCAAGACAGCAGCAGCAAGGAAAGTGGCCAAGCACAACGGGCTGGAGGTCAGCGATCCTCCTCACTCCAAGAGAGCGATGGAGCCAGCGGTGGCTCCCCCTCTAATGACAGTGTCCACCGACCCCCCACCCCATCATGGTCGCACAAAACTTTGTTCTCCTCTCCAAAAACCTCCTGGAAAAAAAACGCTCCAAAGCTCAACAAGGCGCAAGCCTCTCCCTGTCGTTTGGTGTATGACGTCAAAGGCCAACAGGTGAGTCATCCCTCTGTTACACCCTAGCGGAGAAGGGCAAATAAGTTTTTCGCCAGCTCCCGGCCACACCTCTCTGAAGAGGGGTCTACTCAGCCACGCCGGGGATGAAATAAACCGAGGGCAACACCAGAAACGCAACAACAGCTGTGTGATGGGGCCACCGGGCGAACAATTCCCATCACTCCTACCTGATGGCACCCTACAAGGCACCAAACGTCGTGGAAAAGTTCCTACTGCTGCCAAATAGGGCGGAAAAACAAGTGCGTTCTAAAAGCTGCGGCTACCTCCAGAAAAAAAAAACGCGCAACGCCCGCAGCCTCCTGTTCACTCACAACAGGCAGCAAATGACTTCCCTGTGTCTCAACATACAGCAACATTGAGCGACTCTTATGGCCTGACGCCGGCGCTTGTAAGCTCCCCGTTCAGCGGGGAGGCAGAACTGTAGCGTCATCATCATTGTCATTTATCAGCGTCATCAATTCTTACCACTGCGCTATGCTTCTCGTGTAGCTCATGCTAGGTCGAGCTGCACGAGCAACAGAACGAGTTCACGCGGCTGGCGTGTCGGACGCTCTTAGCCGCTTCAGCTCTACTTCAACCCTACGATGATGTGGCGAGCCCCCGGCTGCCGCGCTTCCGCGACTCTGCCCGCAAGTGCCGCTATTCCACGCGACTTTACCCAGCCGTGATTCATGCGGCTCAATGCCGTTCTTTCCGTGAATAGCGCCATAGACCACCCGCTTTTGTACGCCATCTTGTCGAAGCGCAGCCGGTTGAGTTTTGCCATCTTGCTGCCGCATCGACCACAAGCCTGCGGCCATATTACGCTCTTAGAGCAGCGGTGCTCGTCTGCTACAGCGTCACATACCACCCGCTTACGGGGGCCCACAACTTCCATGGTCCCTTGCGTCGTAGCGCACGCTACCAACTGGTCCACAGCCCTCCATTTACTGCGACATCACTACCAAAGCTACGACTACATGTACGTCCGATGTGGCCGTAAGGATATTCAATCCGGCATCTTACCAGTGCGACGGGGTAAAAGACACCCCCACCGGGACTGGCCTCACCATTAAACAGGTACGTTGCCTGCTACCTTCACGTCTTCCGTGACAACGACGGCATACGACACCTGAGCACCGCAAGACTCCACGGTGGCTACTGTGGCTACCTGCCCTGCGCGCCCGCCTTTCGGCATCCGTATCCATACGAGCGCACACCGACGGCAACGAGCATCGGCAACTACAAACCTGTATCAATATAGTTTCGATTACGAAACAATTGCTTTAGAAAACACCTGGCGTCTTTCGTTAAGCAGCTGGCGTCTTAGTTTTGTTTTGCTTTAGAAACATCTGACGTCTTTTGTTGGTTTATTGAACAAAATTTTTTTATTGTTTAATCACGCACAGAAATCTCACCAGGCACTACCTTAGAGGTAAAAAATAGCTGCTACTGGTAATGAGAGACAGCAAAAGTTGGCTTTAACACTTCTACTTCTACTAACGTTTCCTACTGGAACATGCCAATGGCTGCTAATGGGGAATGAGAGACAGAAGAACTCGGCTCTTAGTTAACGTGCACGCTGCGAATTTTTTTTTTATTGTTCAACAGCGCCCAGGAGGAATCACCCACCTGCACCACCCTGGAGGTCAAAGCGTAACACTGGTTACACATTACGACTACGACTACGAGAGACGAACGGGTGCCGCTCTAACGAGCTTCGCCCCTAAAAATGGCGGCGAAGCCCTACTCACTTGTTAAGCCGCAGTGCACGTAACTGAATGTTGTAACCAACGGGAGTTTAGCCTACTCTGTACCTACTTCGCGTGCGTTTTTCGTGAAAGATGTTACCAAGCTTGCTGTTGGCGTGACTGAGCTTGTTGCGGTCTTGCAGAGCAAAACGAACCCACCAACGCCGCTGGCGTCGGTGGTTTTTTCTGCTCTTCGTGCATTACAAGACAGCCACTTGCCAGCAAAGTAAGCAGCACTGTCTTATTTTGCTTCCTGTGTACAAAAACCATCAAGACTAGACCACCGGATAGCCTAGCGGCATTTGCGAGCCGCGACAGCAGCCGGGTGACAGCGCATCCATCCCGAGTTCATCCCGTAGTAGATGACATATTCGGCGGCAGGGGGCGGGTGAAGCGCGAACGACGCTGCGTTTCGGCGGCAGGAGAATTTCGGTCGCTCTAGAAAGCGAACGCATCAGTCTGAACTAGGCGCGAAACATTCGTTCCCTCCGCTGCCGTCATCTTGAGCTCACCCGCTCGCTTCCCCAAGGCGGCACCGCCGTGTTGGTCCAGTGGCTAAGGTATTCTGCTGCTGACCCGCAGCTTGCGGGATCGGATATCGGGTGTGGAGCCTACATCTTTGATGGAAGCGAAAAAGATGTAAGCCCATGTGCACCGATTTGGGTGCACGTTAAAGAAAAACAGGTGGTCGAAATTTACGGTGCCCTCCACCACGACGTCGCTCGTATTGTATGCTGGATTTGAGAAGTTAACTCACATGTCAATGTTATGTCACTTCCCCAATGCGACCTTGATGGTCTGGCATTTCAGGAGGCATGATTTCGAAAAGAGGTGCTCGATTTCAGACTGTGACCTACCACGGTGCAGTGGCCTGGAAAACAGTGCGTTTCTCGGCACACATTGTGTCAACTCGGCGGACTCCTGGGAATATCGAGGGCTTCCATCTACTTGCGCTCATTCTTTCTTAAGGTGCCCATCGACGCTTTGGACACTCTCTGTGCGGGCGTCGAGTGCGTGGCAGTGAAGGTGCGCGTTGTTGTGGCTAACGCGTGGCCAACACTTGTGTCGAGAGTATTTACGTTAATTCGTCAGGCGAGTGAGATGCTGCATTCACTTGCTGAGCGTCTCGGAGGTGGTTTCATTTTGTGTGATGACTTCAACTCTCACCATGCGGCGTGGAAGTCTGCGTGTGCCAACGCTAGTGGCCGAGCCATGATGAACGCCACTTTGATGGCAGGCTATCACATCTTCAACGACGGTAGTCTCATATTTGTGCGGCCCGGTGCCGCGTGCAGTGATCTTGGTCTTTTCCTCGTGTCGGACGTTTTTACACATGGCGCCGTGCTCCGGACACCATGGTATCGGACCATTATCCGATTTACGCCAGCGCACAGCGAACCAGGGCCTACAATGCGGGGATCTGGCTTCGTTTCCGCGAATTATGTGCTCAGTGCCAACCGTGGATTACATAATACGTCACATTGCGCAGTGCTCTAGTGCAGCCACGATGGTGTGTCGACTGCTGGCAGACACGCAAGTGCCTAACATGAAGCTGCTGAGCCCGCAGGTAATGGGATAGAATTCCAACAACGAAAGCTGCATTTTCGATTAAAGCGAAAATGCTAGAGGTCATTGTGTTTAGATTTGGCTCCAGTTAAAAAAGCCGGAACAGTCGACATTTCCGGAGAGCTCCACTACGATGCTCTCATTATAAGATCTTAGTTTTGGGACGTTAAACCCCAGAAATTACTTTGTCTTCATTCTACGGTGAGTTCCAATACTTCGTGCATGTTTCGAGAAACGAAGATGATGTGAAAATGCGGGGCACAAATAAACAAGGTTTTTACAGCGAAAGCTGTTACGAGATCAAAACTTAGTGATACCGTAGTACTCAGCCGCTGCCTGCAGTGTCCGTAACCATATCACACAAAATAAAAAAAAACCTAGCGCCAATGACATAATGGGCTCGAACACAGGGCCGCTGGGTGCCAGCCCAGTATTCTACCACTGACCAAAACCGGTGCCTGGGACTTGTTGCCAAACTTGCCCTAGGCAGGCTTATTGTCGGGAAAGCCGTCGAATTATTACTACTTATAACACGTTTTAGAGCAGAGAAAAAACAACCAGTCGTCGCACGATACGAATAACATAATGATGGCGTCGTCCAACACTCTAAAGCAAAAGGGCGTTAAAAGAGTGTGTGGTTCGTCTTTTTGGGGACTGATGGCGCTAGCACAACCATTATTCTTTTTAAGGACTAACGGCGCCGGGTCTAACAGTTAGACCCCACAGACGAACTCAAGGGACTATCATTTAGTCTTCACACTTACACCTTAGTGAGTAACAGTTAGTCCCTCAATTCACCTCCAAGGACTAACATTTAGTCCTTAAATTTGCAACCGATAGGGGAACTGTTATTTTCACAATTACACCTTACCGGGCCACCGTTAGTTCTCACAATTTCACTTCGCCGGACGAACGGTTGATCCACTCGAATACTCCAATCCGATGAACTTTTTATCCCCAGTTGAAACATTGTTTTTTTACTTTCCGCCAGAACTAATACATTTTTCACCTGTTTTCTGCGCAGTGAGCAACAAATAGCACAGAAAAGAACACGCGATAAAGTAGTTAGCCACCTATGTGTTACTGCGAAAGCTATGTGTTACTGCTTTCGCAGTCACGGCAACAACGAAAGACAAAAGTGATATAAAAATCTTCTATTTTTCTACATACACATGAAGTTTCTCCATGCTTTAGGGTGAATTTATGGTGAAGTGTAGAAGCCCTAGTTCGTTGTCGTATCTTGTTCACTCCTTGTGGAGCTCCTCCAACGGAAGCGATAAATGACAGGCATTGCAGACGCCAGCGCACACAGCCTTGAGTACGGTGTGTGCCCAGAGCTGCACAATATGTAAAATAGTGAGTCACACGTGACAGAGGATGAGCACGAATGCATATGAGAAATACGTGCAAGGGAAAATAAAAACATACGCGAGATATGACATGCTAATAATTTCATCGTGATGTCACACATCGTCAGACTACTTTCGATCCCCGTAGCACAACAGCTTAGGAGCAGTGGCCGCAACCACGACTCCGCGAACCACTGTGCCGCCAACAAGTCGGCGAGTCCTAAGCGAGCGACGTCGTTCAGCTCGAGCAAGCGAACGCGCGACTAAACACGGCGCTGCACGCGGAGTATCTGCCGCCAGCGAACTTCGAACAGGAAAGCGGGCGTGCGCTCGGCTGCCACCACGAACAGCGCTGAGCTGGTTTGGAACTAGCGCTGAAGATATCGACGGTAATGCGGCCCTTTTCCACAAACGCGAGCGAGTGCAGTGCGCAAACGCAAGTCCGCCGCTGCGGCAAACGGATGGCGCTGAGCTGATTGTGACCGACTGACGGGGAAGCCAACTGTTGTGGCGACCGAATTTCACCGAGTTCTGATGCTAGCGAAAGCCCCACCGGCCCGTTCTGGTGCACTTACAGCGCGCGACGTACTACAACTAAGCTCATTACGAGAATCCGCAACATGTTTGCGACGACTTCCAACCCAGCGACGAGGTCTCAGCTCAATATTATGGTGTGTAGAAGGAGAGGGTCAGCATCGGTGCACCGGAGAGCACGCGAGGATTCTTTCGGATGTTGCAGCGCTGCAGCGTTTTTTGTTGCAAATATTTCACGCTACCCTGCGGATTGTAACAAAGTCTACCTTTCGCAATTCTGGCGGCGCACAGCAAAGCGTGTATTGGCACTGAAAACTAGTGTTCTAAGTTCACTTCGTAGTATATCAGCTACGAAGCTTACAATATAGAGAATCAAGTGACATGCCGTGAGCTTGGCACTAAAAAAAGTCCTTGCAGTTTTCAAATTTGACGCCGCAGTGTTCTCCGTGAAGTCTTAATCAACGTAAAGGTATCTGCAACAATTATTTTTAGGACTCCCGCAATCAAGGTCTAATTTTACCAGCAAGACATTTATTTTCTCGAAAGCGAACAACATGAAAATAAACACAACATATTCATTTGAGTGAAGAAAACTGCAAGTTATATGAAACTCGTCTAAAGAAGGTGAATAAGGCTACTAAAGAGAACAGTAAATGTACGATGATACCATGGGCATACATACACACATGACATTCAGATTTCATTGGTGAACACAGATACAGTCACAAACCAGTTCACAAAAAATAGATTTCTCCATATGTAAACACAGCCAGACAGTGATATCACATTCGTTAATGGGGAATGTATAACAATGTGAGCAAGACAATAGTAAAATCCCAAGAAACAGTGGGAGTAAAGCGCAATGACATAAAATAAAACCTTGTTCACTGAGGTAATACTTTGGCAGGTAAGCCAGACGTCGCAACTTCAAGAACTTAAAATTTTCACTTTTTTTGATTGGGCGCAATTTCTCCAGCAAGAGGAAATGCATTCTGGTCAATGTAAAGAATCCGATTACCTGATTTGTCACTTCCAATTTGTTGTCTGCGCTGCCGACCATATTTACTTCTTCACAGACAGGCAAAAAATAAGGTCTGTTATGCTGTCGCTTTTCAACTTTTTGAAACTGAAGCAATAGGCGAGTGCACCACACTTAGCTTTTACCAGGTCTGCTAAGGACTCGGGCGGGTACAAAAAGCATGATTCTGTCGGAAGCAAGCTGGAATTCTGAGTGAAGCAGCAACCTGCTACATTCCTCGCACTCCGTCTTTTTTACAATCTTCTGGGCCACATAGACACTGACGTTATAAGAAATCCGGGAGTCACTTTTGCGTCCAATGAGATCAGTGTAGTCAGGGAGGGCTTTGCAAGCAAGAATGATTTCATGAACCTCATTGAGGCGCCCCTTATGTAGCAGCTCATCGAGCTTATTCTGCAATTTTATTGAATTATTGTGGATGCCTGGACATAGAAGGCGGCTCCCAACTCCAGAAGGTACTTTCCACTGGGGGTGACTGTGCCAAACTGTAAAAACTGACCCGGCAGGGGCACCTGCGCAAGTAGGCATTCGGTGTGTAGCGACGCCACGGAACCGAGCTAACGGGGGAGTTTCTACTCCCTCCCACGCCTAGCCGTGCGTGGCTTTGCCGTGTCCGAGGAAATGGGGACCCTGGAGGTTGAGCCGACGCTGGGTGATTGGACCTTTAAGGCCCCCCGGCAGAGGCAACACACTCCTTTGGCCCCGGCTTCACGTAGACGACACCTCTGGGCTGACCCACCCAGGGGAAATCGGCAGTCGCCTTTTCCTATCCCTCTCTCCCTACATCTTCGTCTTTATCTCTTACTATTTATCTGTCCTGTCTTCTACTCTCTTCCGTTTACTTCCAAACTTCCTGGCGGCTAGGGTTAACCCTGTGCAAATAGCCTACCTTGGTCTAGGTGCATTGGGTTATAGTGGCATTGTACGGCTGGCGTCTGCAGGTTTCAGCATCCGCAAACTTGTAGCGTCCCCTCGTTAGGCTCCGTGGTGGGTGGCCGCCAACGCTGCTGAACAACATACAATTAGCATGCACAAAGCATTCCCTTTACTTAGTGATCGTGCCTCCTCAAAGCGGGTACGCACCGAAGATATTAATTTTTTCATCCGGCCAAGACAAATGTTTCCTCATTTCCACGTTATGCACTGCGAAAAAACTAACAAGCAAGCCAGTACTGTATCCCCCTTCATAGTGACTAGGTGCTTAACTGAAACTCTTGGTGCCGGATACAAGGTTATCAAAATGGCCAGCGGAGATCTACTCTTTGAGATACGTGAAAAAGACCAATTCGATAAATTGAACACCCTCACAAAGTTTGGAGACACACCCATCAGTATTACGCCACACAGGTCCATGAACTCATCTCGCGGGGTCGTATCGGACGTAGATTTGCTTGACCTGACCGAAGCTGAACTTCTGGAAGGATGGAAGAGCCAGAATGTTACAAACGTACAGCGTATTAAGATCAGAAGAGATCGAAAGGAAATCACAACCAAACACCTAGTACTGACCTTTGCTTCGAGCGATTTGCCGGAAACCATTCAGACTGGGTACACAAAGACAACCGTGAGGCCATATATTCCCAACCCCCGCCGTTGCTTCCAATGCCAGAGATATGGCCACGGCTCGCAAAGCTGTCGTGGCCGGAAAACTTGTGCCCTGTGTAGAGTCGTGGGCCATGTGTGCGACAACTGCGAAGCACCTGCACACTGTATGAACGGTGGCGGTAATCATGCCGCGTACTCACGTTCCTGTTCTTCCTGAAAAAAAAGAAAAAGATATGATCACTTTAAAGATAAAAGAAAACATTACATTTAAAGAAGCAAGAAAAAGAGTCTCGCCATTTTATGGCCCCACATATGCTGATGCGGCGCGCCAGGGGGAAGTGTCGCACCAGCCCTCGCCACTCCTTCGGCTTGCGCAGAGCGAGCCATTGGCTGTGGCGCCTACCCCCAAGGCGGCAGTAGTTGAGTCTACTCCGCCTACTATTGAACAGAGACCAGAGACTCCAGGGTCCTCGGGTCTTAAGGCCTCACCTCGCCAGGCGAGGCCCAAGCATCGCAAAACCAGCTCGCATGAGCTGGCATTGAGTGCCTCCGATAAGGCGATGGATACGGCGGCACCCCTGGTGCCAAAAGAACGGCGCGGCTCTCTAGAGCGCGCCAAGAGAACTTAAAAGCTCATAGCATGGCCTGATAATAGCCCTGTTACTTGAGCTCGACCTTTCAGCTTAAACAAGTCATTCCCTAAACGTACACACAGCACTACTTTACTTCCATTATGGAAACACAAATTATACATTGGAACGTCAGAGGACTGCTTAAAAACCTCGACGACGTCCAAGAGCTTTTATACAAACACTCACCTCAAGTGCTGTGTGTACAGGAAACACACCTAAAATCCTCTAATGCAAATTTTTTACGTGCTTACGTCATATACCGAAAGGACCGAGATGATGCTGTAGCGTCATTCGGTGGCGTAGCCATTATTGTTAACCAAGGAGTAGCGTGTACACATTTACCACTCCAGACATCTCTTGAGGCGGTGGCTGTTCGAGTAGTACTTTTAAACAAACTCGTCACCATCTGCTCTTTGTATGTACCCCTCAACACCGACTTGAAAGACGTGAATTCCAGTCTTTTATAGACGAACTGCCCGAACCTTATTTGCTTCTTGGGGACCTAAATGCACATAGTGGACTGTGGGGCGATTCTCGCTGTGATGCACGAGGTCGTCTCATTGAACAGTTTCTATTCTCTTCCGGTGCCTGTTTGTTGAAGAGGAAAGAGTCAACATACTATAACGTTGCCAACAAAACTTACTCGTCTATAGACCTCAGCATCGCATCACCTTCACTCTTACCCCTACTGAAATGGAAAATCGTAAATATTCTGTATGGAAGTGACCATTTTCCTGTAGTGTTGAGTACACAAACAACATATGAATGTCCTCTACATGTTCCCAAATGGCTGATGAACAAAGCAGACTGGGAACAGTTCCACAACACTAGACGTTTGAGTTGGACAGACATATGTAGGTTAAACATAGATGAAGCTGTGCAGTACTTCACAGCTTTTCTAACTGACGCAGCAGCCAAGTGCATACCGCAAACATCTGGAATGCCCGGCAAACGAGACGTCCCATGGTGAAACAGTGTCGTAATGGGCGAAAGGAGCAGAACAGGGCATGGAGGTTGCTTCGGAACTCGCCAACAGCCGAAAATCTTGACACCTTCAAGAAAATAAAGTCTCAAGGCAGAAAAACGCGTCGGCAGGCCAGAAGAGAAAGCTGGCAGAAGTTTTTGTCAGGGATAAATTCATATACACAAGAGGCTAAAGTCTGGAACATGGTCCGTAGGGTAGTAGGAGGACTAGTACACTCACTCCCACTCGTAAAAACTCAGGGTGATACCCTAGAAGATCAGGCAAACTTCCTCGGTGCACACTTTGAACGGGTATCCAGCTCGTCCCACTATACTGACACTTTCCAAGAATACAGAACAAGAATAGAAAAGCAGAAACTAGAACACAAATCCACTAGATAAGAGACATATAACCAAGCTTTCAGTCTAGCTGAGCTCCGAACATCTCTCAATTTCTGCAGTACTTCTGCCCCAGGTTCTGACCGTGTGGTGTATGAAATGTTAAAAAACCTACCAGCCGAAACACGAAAAACATTACTTTGTTTGTACAATGCTATCTGATTTTCTGGCACTATCCCTACCTCCTGGAAATAGGCTATTATTATTCCCATTTTGAAAGAGGGCAAGGACCCTTTTTTAGCTTCAAGTTATAGGCCTATTGCACTTACAAGCTGCTTGTGCAAAGTCTTCGAAAAAATGATAAACTGCCGACTTGTACATATCCTTGAAACAAACAATTTGCTCGACCCATTTCAGTGCGGGTTTCGGGAAAGTAGATCCACCATAGACCACCTTGTTCGTATCGAGGCACAGATCAGAGACGCCTTCGTCCATAAACAATATTTTCTCTCTGTGTTCCTCGATATCGAAAAGGCTTATGATACAACATGGCGTTTTGGAATTCTAAGAGACCTGTCCCACCTTGGTGTGCGCGGAAGAATGTTTCATATAATCGAAGGTTACCTGTCAAGCCGGACATTCCGTGTCCGTGTGGGCAGTGTTCTCTCCCAAACATTTCTCCAGGAAACAGGCGTGCCACAAGGTGGTGTGCTTAGTTGCACACTTTTTATTATCAAAATGAATTCTTTGTACTTGTCCATCCCCCACAATATGTTCTATTGTACATATATCGACGACGTTCAGCTTGGCTTCAAGTCATGCAACTTGGCAATGTGTGAGCGGCAGGTTCAGCTGGGTTTAAATAAGGTCTCCAAATGGACAGATGACAACGCATTTCGACTTAACCCACAAAAAAGCACGTGTGTTTTGTTCTCTCGAAAGAGAGGCATGCACTCGGAACCTGACATTCGACTGAACGGGCAACGTCTGTCCATCAAAGCCGAGCATAAATTCTTAGGCTTAATCTTGAACAACAAGTTGACCTTCGTACCACACATCAAGCATTTAAAAACAAAATGTTTTAAAGCCATGAATGTTATAAAATGTTGTCACGTACTACTTGGGGTAGTGACAGGCAATGCCTCATGAATCTTTATCGAAGCCTCATTCTCACCCACTTAGATTAGCGGGCCGTTGTTCATCAGTCTGCAACTCAAAGTGCTTTGAAGATGCTGGACCCCGTGCACCATTTGGGCATCCGCCTTTCTACGGGTGCTTTTCGCACCAGCCCCATAGAAAGCCTTTATGTTGAGTCAAATGAGTGGTCGCTTCATCTGCAGAAAACGTACATGTCCTTTGTTTATTTCCTTAAGGTGAAAGCGGATAAGAAGCACCACTCATACTCTCCTGTTAACGATTTGTCGAGCTCAATTATGTTTCAAAACAGGCCTTCGATGAGGCAGCCCTTCTCAATTCGCCTGAAAAGTCTTGCTGAGGAAACTGGAGTCTCACTTGAACACACTTTAATGACTCCTGTGGCATATCCGCCACCGTGGCAATGGCAGACGATAGACTGCGATGTGTCCTTCCTAGAAGTTACAAAACATGCGCCTATTGCCCATATCCGAACATACTTCCTGGAACTTCAACACAAATACACACGTCCTGAGCTCATTACAGATGCCTCCAAGTCCAACTCCTCTGTTTCCTACGCTGCTGTCGGCCTATCCTTTCCGGATGCTGGCCCTCTACATCCAGGCACAAGTATCTTCACAGCAGAAGCTTAAGCGATACTTGTGGCAGCTAAACACATCAAGCAATTACAAATACAAAAAGCAGTAATTTATACAGACTCCCTCAGTGTAGTAACGGCTTTGCACACTTTTAAAAAACACAAAAACCCAGTCCTTGTCTCACTTTACTCCATTTTATGCACACTCTACACACTCAAACAACATGTTGTAGTGTGCTGGGTGCCAGGGCACCGTGAGATCGAAGGCAACGTGAGGGCGGATCAGCTCGCTGCATCCGTCCACAAAAGCACTGCCCCTACACCCATATTAATCCTGGCCCTTAATCTTAAGCCGTCTCTCAAACGAAACCTCAGGGACTACTGGCAGAGCAAGTGGGATACACGCACATTAAACAAACTACACATTATTAAGCCACAGCTTGGTCATTGGCGGCCAATATCAAAATCGCGCCTTACAGAGGTAATACTAACGACACTCAGGATAGGACACACATACACGACACACTCATATCTTTTGTCCGGTGGCGACCCACCATTTTGTGACAGATGTGGTGAAGCACTAACAGTTCTTCACATTTTAATTCAGTGCAAGCAATAGGACACTATAAGAAAACAACACTTTCCATTACCCTACCGACAACGTATACCTTTACACCCTGCAATGTTCGTCGGTAGGAAACCACTTTTTAGTCATGAATAATTGTTAGCGTTTTTAAAAGAAATTCATAGTTTTCATATCGTATACCCGGGCATTCCGTAGCACGACCTCTCCTGAGATGTTTTCGCTGCGGTGGCTACACAAGAAAGCGCTTGCCTCACGGCCCTTGGACGCAAGGGTATGAACGAGTGAGGCACTTGTGCTAATGCCATACGTATCCACCGTCGTCTTTTATTATCACCAACCTTTGTCACCTATTCGCACCACACACCTCTCACGGCATGGTCATGATTTTATTACTTGTATGTTTTTACCTGCCTTACGGCGAGGAATTTTATGGCCCTTATACAGCCGCTAATCGCAATCATCGTCCACTATCTTTGTCCCATGAACTGGCGCTCTTTGGCCATCAAATGGCCCTTGCGCCAAAAAACACCATATATCATCATCATCATCATCTGTAAAAAGTGAAGAAAGTCACACAGATAAGAATTTGTGTCAGTGAAGGGTGATCATTCAAGCCAGACATTTGCTTCAGAATTTCCTAAAGATTTCAAGTGCGTCTTGGCAGAGGCGAGACGTCATCAAGTGTTTATAGACCAAGGTTTTCGTGACATAGTGCCGGATGGAAAGAGGCTGGTTAGATTGACGCGGAGTCATTAGCCAGTTGATTCATTCAGGAACCCACCCTCCTTAGGCACAGCTTTTTCCAAAGTTGCTAAGAACCCGTTGATAACATGCTTGTACCTACGGACGATGAATTGTTCGTCTAAATGAGCTTCGCACGCAACGCAGTTCTTTTCCAGTGGTTTGTCAGCGCGAGGAATTGTAAAATTCCAGACCTTTCTCTGTTCATTGTCGGTGATAGCAGAGAAGAGAAACGCTTTCTTTCCTTGTTTGCGGGCTGAAGCATATTCCGCATTGCATCCAGGTACAAAGCAATGTCTTTGCTGTTTACTTTTCACTGTTCCATGATCGCATTGACACGTATTAATCCCGAACAAGTCCAAATATGCAAAGCGCAGACGTTGCGATTTGCGAGCACATGAGCAAGTGACTAGAAGTGCCGTGCTAGCGGCTAGCAAGCGCTCTCGACCGATCACGGTGGCGACTTGCGCGCCGCTCTACGGCGAGATAAAATAACAGTACGCCTCCTTTCAAGGCGCGGCCGTGACTATGCTTGCACCTCTCCTTGTGGCCACCATACCAATATCGTCAGCCCGGAGCTGATCCCGGTGGCGAAGACAGGCGAGCACTCGATGAGCGAGCGTGAGGGAGGCTGACGGCAATGACAGCCAATTTCCAGGCGGTCGCAAAGCAAAGGCGAACTGCAGACGCCCAAGCTGATCTTCGCAGTGCATTTCGTGGGTGCGATATACAACACGACCGAGCCCATTGCCGGCAGGCGCGATCCGTATCGCACACGCGACAAGTAGAGCAGCATAAAGGATGATAACCTACTTGCGAAAGAATCCAGCGCTGATTTCTTCCATGAGTCGGACTGAAGTATATATCCGATAGGCGTGCCGTCTTCTCGGCCGCCATGTTGGCCTTCCCAACTGTTGCTGTCGTGTGTTAGTCGTGACTATCTTGAAGCCAGAGATGTACAGCGCGGCATATTGACGTGTTGAGACTTGCTTCAGACTGCTTGGGCGCAGCGAAACGTAAAAGCAGCAGCCCATGCTGATCCAAGCGTACACACAAGCATCACGTCGTAATTCCTGAATCGTCGAATCCAGGCGGCTGGGGTTGAGAACTCTGAGCGCGACGCAATGTGAACCGTCGCCAGCAAAATATGGGGAAAGCCTGAGCCAGGAGAGGACAGCTAGTGACCTCGGCAACGCTCTGTGCGCTGCCTGCATATCCCGGGTGGTTCATCCCTTTAAAGTGTGTTTGGAGACTAAGGGGTTTCCGCGCGGCACGCTTCCCTCTTTAGTTCCTCCTCAACAGTCAATCCGTTCATCGCGCACGCCTAGTGTTCCTTGTTACTCCTTAATCGGGTAATTTTGCCTTAGAGTGAATGCTCCAACTCGTTACAAATGCTTGTTCTCGTTCACCTAATAACTTTGGCGCATACCCATTTCAGGCATATTTTCTCATCGTCGTCAGACACTGCATAAACAATTGGCACGAATTTCTTTGCAAGTGTTCAGCGGATACATTTCTCAAAATAATGACAAAAAATAGCAAGGCGAATGCCGGTCTACTACAAAAAGCTTTCTAATATAATGCGTAGTAGGTATCAGGCAAGCGTGTTTTTGGTAGTTACCCAATGAGTGGTTAGAAAAGACTCTGACAGGGTGCTCGTCTAGCTTTTGCTGTGACTGTGCTGCGCCTTACGCGCAGGCCTGGCGTCTTTTAACGAAATGTAGAACGCAAAAGAAAACGCTGGCACGAACTACTTTTTTCAACAATATTGACACTGCGCTTTCTTAAACATGTGCACGGTATGGCCTCAAGAGCCTTTCAATCTCAATACTTATTCCCACAAGTATTGTTACGCATGGACGAAGCAAATAAAGACCGGTGCACGTGCTCGGCTGTATGAGAAGCAGTTGATTGGTCCATCCCCCTGCGTAAGCGAGAGCCATAGTAGAGGCATCATCATCATCATCATCATCATTATTATCAGTTGCAGAAATGCAGGAGAGATCCAAAGGATCCTAAAGCATCGAAGCACGTAATACCACTGTTATGTATGCATCTCTCGCAAAATCCATCACAGAGGTCCTAGAGAAGGCTACAGAAAAGGCAATAAAACGCCTCACAAACGACTTTTTTGAAAGGTTGGTACAATTAGTCTCAAATCAAGTGTCCCAAATTCTTGGGTAGCCTATACGCATGATCGGGATCCTCGGGCATCAGTGGTATCGTAGCGTATGGAGACACAGTGCGACAGCACGTGAGCGATGGGTTTCTCCTGAGGCAGGGACTTCCAAATCTACAGAAGAGGGTAATCTAACGAATGTTTCGGAAACGTGTGCAGATATAGACACTCTCACAAGGCTCTGAAGTGAACCAGATGTCCCCCATTGAAAAATTCTTCGCATTATTCGAAATCAAGAAAGTATCAGTCCAAAAAGAATTCTTGGAGAACCTGTCTAAGAAAGACTTCTTGCGAAACGACATTTTGGACGAAGCAGTCTTTGCTATAGTTCTTTCATCAAAATAGGTTCACTGACCATATTACAGTGGAATTTCAGGTCAATTCTTTCTGCAGCCACAGACCTATCATATCTTTCTTCACAAATTTCCCAGGATATTATATCACTGCCGAAAGCCCCGCTTGCAACCGGACAGAATTTTTACCTAAAGAGCATCGGCTATATCGATTTGACCAACCTAGTAGAGGTGGTGGAATTGCTGTCTTGATAGCAAGTAAGTTTAATCACAAAGCTAAGATCTCTTATTGGTGTATGGCTTCAGCTTGTGACATTCCGATAGTAGACATATTAGCCAAGAAGAAGAAGAATAACTTTATTTATGAAGTCCAGCGAAGTTGATTTGGGGCGGGCCTAGGCGTCGGCCACGAGCCCTTGGGCTCGGGCGGCTTCCTCGGCTCGCTGGACGGCCCACAGTTGTTGTTCGAATGAGGAGCCAATGATTTTTTATTTTCGTTTGTAAATGCATGTTTCCCGGCCGGGGTGCAAGACACAAGAAGTCTAGACGATATCTTCTCTGCCTGCAGAAATGATATAGTAATGACTGGGGACTTCAATTCACATCATGTGGCTTGGGGTTTCAAAACAGAGTTAAGCAAAAAACGCTTGTGGGAGTGGGCTATTGACAAGAATTTATCTTGTTTTAGTTCACACGCTGCTACTTTTGTCCAAGGCCACCGTAAATCTGTAATAGACTTGACATTTTCAAGCTCATATCTAAATGTACGTTTGTGGCAAACTTTAGACAGTGCAACTAACAGTGATCGCTTGCCCATTAGTTTTCTTTTTAACTTTACGGAAATACTTGCCGCCGAAAAAGTAGGCTGATTTCTCAACTATGAAAAATTAGAAAAATACTTGAAGGCTCTTTATTCGCCGCAAGTGCATGCAAGGTGATATAAAGTCCGAGTCTGTGTGCAGTGTTAAAAATATCAGTAAAAGATGCAAACCTAATAAAAAATTCAGCCACAAGGGGTTCTTTTAGTGCATGGTGGACTGAGGAGTGCATGAGGAGCTATAGAAAACCTAAGGCTGCATATAAACAACTGCTGATCAACCCATGTCCAATAAATTGGTGTGAATATAAACTCACAAGAGCACAATTCAAACGCATATTAGGTACCAAAAACGATGGCTATAATATTCAACATTTTATCTTTATGGAGCTGAAAATAAAAAAGCGCTCTTTACAATTTCAAGATCTGAAAAGATGTTACCACCCACTGAAAATGTTGACTCTTCCGTTTTTTTTCTCCGTGAATTCTCCGATTGAGTAGAAATTGAGTGTCAACCACACCACTGGTCATTGTGAACCCAATGGTGGGTGAGAATTTCGAGGGGGTTACTGTAGATGAGCTGGCAGAGATAATAAGGCACTTATCCCCTTCAGCACCTGGACTAGACGGGGTGACCAATGTAATAATAAAAGTAATAATCCATATTTCTCCGACTGAAGTAATTTTTCTTGGGAATTTTTGACAAAAAATTGAATACCTGCGGAATAGAAGCTATGTAAAGTGATTCCACTTCTTAAAAAGTAGGAAATACGGTTTGCCTTAGACAATGTAGGGCTGATATCGCTCACGTCTAATCTGGTTAAGCTAAAACAAGAGTTTTGAATGCTGCCTCGCCGCGGTGGTCTAGTAGCTAAAGTACTCGGATGCTGACCCGCAGGTCACAGGATTGAATCCCGGCTGCGGTGGCTGCATTTCTGATGGAGGCAGAAACGTTATAGGCCCGTGTATACTTGTGTGCTGTGCACGTTATAGAACCCCAGGTGGTCGAAATTTCCGGAGCCCTCCACTACGGCATCTTTCATAATCACATCGTAATTTTGGGACATTAATCCCGACATATCAATCAGTTTTGAATGACCGGGTAATGAAACACACACATTATATATATATATATATATATATATATATATATATATATATATATATATATATATATATATATATATATATATATATATATATTTCGCAATTCTAAACCCCAGTCAAATTGGTTTTAGATCTGGTTGCTCAATATGATATGCGTTTGTTGATTTGGAGAGCCGAATACAACTGGCTAGGCGTAGGCCACAATATTGTGCATTAGTTACTCTAGATTTGGCTAAAGCGTAAGATGAGGTTGAGCTTTTATTTTATTGAAACAGGTGGAATATTACTGCTTTAAAGACGGGTACTCATCGAATACATATAAGCAGGCACGTGGTGTACCACAGGGGACTGTCCTGTCGCCAGTTTTATTTACCATTATCCTAGGCTCCATTCCATCAACTAAGGATATTGAGTTACACTTGTACTCGGAAGATATTGCGATGTTCCATTTTTCAAGTTTTGTTATCGCCCTAAAACACTACACAATTCTCAGCGCAAAACGCGCGTGCAGTTTTCGAGAAGCTTCAGGACTTTAGTTGATCATTTCGATAAGATCACGCCCACTCCGCGAACTGTACAGATTATTCTGGAACCTACGCCACCGCCAGCGATAACGCTAGAACATTCGATGGCAAGAGTATAAATGCCGATGCACTTCGCCACTTGTGAGTAGTTGATTGACGACCGACGCTCCGTTCGCCGCTATCAGTCCAAGACTGCTACTGTAATTGAACTTTCCGTTTACTAGGCACAGGTTCGCCCAAATAAACAGTTAAATTCGAACACAGTCTCCTGTCTTCAGCCACATAACGACACCGTGACATCTGGTGGAGGTGCTGTTTCTTTCATGTACCGGACGCCTCCTTCAAGCCGCGACCCCAGCCCAAGCGTCAAAGAAGACACGGATGCTAACCCTGAACGGCTAACAAGCCGCCGGCAGAGGGGACTACAGCCAGAGTACGGGTCCCTTGCTGAAGCAGCCAGGCAGACTCGGAAGTCGACATTACCTACTGCAACCATGACGACCCCCGTGCAGCCTGCACCACTCCTGCCCCGGCACCCCCAAAGAGCCACCAACTTTTCGCGGTTCACCACTGCAAGACCCGGAAAGCTGGATCAGAAGGTTCGACCACGTCGCCGTCTTCAATGACTGGAGAGACGATGACAAGGCGCGGCATGTGTATTTCGCCTTGGAAGATGCTGCTCGACCCTGGTACGAGAATTAAGAGCGCAGCCTTACAACGTGGGACGTCTTTCGCGCCAGGTTCCTCACCACTTTCGCAAGTGTGGTGCGCAAGGAAAAGGCCGCAGCTCTTCTTCAAACCCGCATGCAGACGCCAAACAAAAACGTGGTGCTATTCACTGAAGATAGGATTAAACTTTTCCGCCACGCTGACTCCGACATGTCCGAGGAGACGGTCCGTCTGCTCATGCGAGGAGTAAAGCAGGAACTCTTTGCCGGGCTGATCAGAAACCCACCAAAGACGGTCGCCGAATTCATTTCAGAAGCATCTACGATAGAGAAAACGCTCGAGATGCGCACGCGGCAATATAACCGTAGCTTCTCGTCTACCAGCTACCCCAGCATTCAAGCGCTAGGAACCACCGACTTGCGTGAGACGACCCAAGCGATCGTGCAAGAAGAGTTGCGAAAATTGCTCCCTTCAGCGCAGCCTCATGTGGAATCCATCGCGGACGTCGTACGCGAGGAGATCCAGCACTCTGGGCGTTCCTCAGCCTCAAGAGCCTCTGCTGCAAGCCACGAGCTATGCTCCTGCAGCCCACCACACGCCCCTCCTCCACGCGCTCGCCAAAACGTTGCCCCATCGCACTTCCGTCGCCAGACGCCACCGCCGCCACCCTCCCCACCGACGTCCTACCGTTCGCCAGCGGCCCAGCGCAGTGCGCTAAGGAAGACTGACGTCCGGCGCGCCCCTGACCACCGCCCGCTCTGCTACCACTGCGGCGAGGCCGGACACACATACCGCAGTTGCCAGTACCGACAGATGGGACTGCGTGGCTTCGCCGTCAATGCACCGCGTCCGCAGCCAGGAGAACGGCCACGTGACATCACGACTACCTGACAGGAACTCAATGGACACCTTGAAGTCCGTCCCGTTCGCCGTCGCCCAGCCGCCGCATGTCACCGCACCCCCGGCAGTACTCTAGCCCAACGCGGGGCCGGTCTCCTAGCCCGTATCCGGAACACTAAGGGCAGCAACCGATGGAGGTGCGGTTGTTGTGTGATGAACTACCGAAGATCCTCCGACGACGACGACGCCGCGACGGAGCTTTCCGAACACAACGCCAACCAGGCAAAGCCCTGACGGCGAAACGTCACTTATCGAAGGTGACCTGCCGATGCAACATGAAAGCAGCGGAATAAGCCGACGCAGCCGTGACCCGACGCCACGCCCTAACTGTAATGCGAGACGGCGAACTAGCGACCTCGACATTCTTATCGAGGGCGACAGTGTGACCGCTCTCGTCGATACTGGAGCCGACTACTCCGTCATCAGTGGGTCGTTCACCGTGAAGTTGAAGAAAGTTAGGACAGCTTGGGAAGGCCCTGAAACCCGCACAGCCGGAGGTCATCTCGTAACGCCTGCAGGAATTTGCACAGCGAGAGTCACCATTAACGGCTGTATTTATCTTACAGACTTCATATTCCTACAGCATTGCTCGAGAGATGTCATCATTGGCATGGACTTCTTATGCCTCCATGGTGCTGTCATCAACCTAAAAACAGTCGATAACGTTATCCACAGAAGAAGCACTACCGCCGCGCACGCCGTCCGGAAACCATGCCTTGAATGTGCTGGAAGAACAAGTCACCATTCCGCCTTGCTCAAGCGTCATTATTTCAGTCGGCGCTTCTAAATCACCTGACTTGGAAGGCGTCAATGAAGGCAGTCCGCATCTGTTGGTCACCCGGAATAATTGCGTCGCAAGATGAATTGCAGAGCTGCGGGGAGGCAAAAAATACGGTTATGCTCACGAATTTCAGCAATGAGTACAAACATGTGAACAAGGGAACAACGGTCCCATACATCGCAGAAATTGTCGAAGCCACCAGTGCTTTCGCGCTCGCCGATTTTGCGGAACCGGCCCAGAGAAACCAAGCCCCTCCCATAGCTTTCGATGTCAATCACAGACTACCGAACCATAAGCAAGAACAGCTCAGGGCCCTGCTCTTGCAATACGAAGATTGCTTTTCGTGGTCATCGAAAATTCGGCAAACCCCAATCACCAAACATCGCATCTTAACCGAAGAAAATGCCAGACCACTCCGTCAGAGTTCGTACAGTGTTTCGACGCGAGAACGTGAGGCCATGAAGAGACAAGTTGATGAAATGCTGCGGGATGACATTATCCAGCCGTCCAAGAGACCATGGGCATCCCCCGTGGTGTTAGTGAAGAAAAAGGATGGGACCCTACGTTTCTGCGTCGATTATAGCCGCCTGAACAAAATCACAAGAAAGGACGGGTATCCTCTCCCACGAATAGACGACGCACTTGATCGGCTCCATAACGCCAAGTACCTTTCGTCAATGGAACTCAAGCTTTTCTAATGGCAAATCGAAGTCGACGAAAGAGAGCGAGAAAAAACGGCGTTTATAACACCGGACGACCTCTTCAAGTTTAAGATGATGCCCTTCAGTCTTTGCTCAGCGCCGGCAACTTTTCAACGCGTTATGGATAGAGTACTGGCAGGATTAAAGTGGCAGACATGCCTTGTCTACTTGGACGACGTCGTCGTGTTTTTCTCGAGTTTCGACAAGCATCTTCGGCACCTTGAAGCTGTACTTCAAGCCATCAAGATGTCCGGACTCACACTCAAGCCAGAAAAGTGCAGATTTGCGTACGAGGAACTCTTGTTTCGGGCATGTTATTAGCAAGTCTGGAGTTCATCCCAATCCACGGAAAACAGCCGCCATCGCCGACTTCCCGCCGCCCACTGACAAGAAGGCGGTGCGCCGATTTCTGGGCCTGTGCGCCTATTATAGGTGGTTCGTGAAAAACTTCGCCCGCATCGCCGATCCTCTCATTAACCTTACCAAGGTCGACGTGGAGTTGAAGAGAGAAACACCGCAGGAACACGCTTTCCAGGAGCTTAAACTTCATCTACAGATGCCTCCGTTACTTGCCCATTTCGACGAATACGCCGAGACAGAAATAAACACTGACGCAAGCAACGTAGGTCTTGGCGCTGTTCTTGTGCAGAGGGCTCACGGATTTAAAAGGGTTATTAGTTACGCCAGCCGATCGCTATCCAAAGCAGAAGCTAATTATTCCACAACAGAAAAGGAGTGCCTCACCACCATCTGGGCTACGTCGAAATTTAGCCCCTACCTCTACGGCAGGCCCTTCAAGGTTGTGAGCGACCACCACGCCTTGGGTTGGCTAGCCACTTTTAAAGACCTTTCAGGTCGCCTCGCACGATGGAGCGCGAGACTTCAAGAATATGACATTACTGTCATTTACAAGTCCGGCAAGAAACACTCCAACGCCGACTTTCTCTCTCGTGCGCCTGTCGACCAACCAACACCCGACGACCCGGATGACGACTACCTCTTGGGAATGATAACTACCGACGACTTCGCTGAACGACAGCAGGCCGACCCGGGACCTAAGGCCCTAATAGAATACCTCGAAGGCAGGACCTCCGAAGTTCCGAAGGTATTCAAGCGCGCACTTGCGTCGTTCTTCCTGCGAAATGGTCTTCTTCAAAAAAAAACTTTTCACCGCTCCGAGCCAAGTACCTTCTTCTGGTGCCTTCAGCTATGCGACCAGAACTCCTGCAGATTCTGCCCGACAATCCGACGGCACGGCACTTCGGTGCTTCTCGCACGCTCGCGAGGATACAAGACAGGTACTACTGGCTTTGTCTTACCACCGACGTCACTCGTTATGTGAGGACATGCCGGGACTGTCAGTGACGCAAGACACCGCCGAAAAGGCCAGCGGGACTTCTGCAGCCAATTGAACCACCTTGCGGACCTTTCCAGCAGATTGGTATGGACCTGGGGCCGTTCCCGACGTCGGCTTTCGGAAACAAATGGATCGTGGTAGCTACCGACTACCTCACCCGCTATGCCGAGACAAAAGCCCTTCCCAAAGGCAGTGCATTTGAGGTAGCTAAGTTCTTCGTCAAAAATATCGTCCTACGCCACGGCGCCACGGAGGTCCTTATCACCGACAAAGGAAGGGCACATACTGCTGACCTACCTCAAGCGATCTTGGCATACAGCCACACAAACCACCGCCGGACGACAGCGTACCACCCACAGACCAACGGCCTCACCGAGCGGCTTAACAAGACGATCGCCGACATGCTGGCAATGCACGTCGATGTCGAACACAAGACGTAGGACGCCATTTTTCCGTACGTGAACTTCGCGTACAACACAGTGGTGCAGGAGACAACGAAGATATCTCCATACAAATTGGTCTACGGAAGGAGCCTTGCAACGACGCTCGATGCTATGGTACCCAACGTCACGGACGAAGAAAACCTCGATGTGGGTGAGTACCTTCAAAGCGCCGAAGAAGCCCGACAACTCGCGCGTCTCCGTATCAAGAATCAACAGATGACCGACAGCCGCCGTTACAATCTTCGACGACGCTTCGTGGAATACCAGCCTGGTGAACGTGTTTAGATATGGACGCCGATACGCCTACTTGGACTAAGGGAAAAGCTTCTGCGATGGTACATCGGACCGTAAATGGTGGTTCGACATCTCGGCCCACCTGATTACGAGGTTGTCCTCGACGGCATCACGAACTCTCAACGACACCGATCGCGACCTGAAGTCATCCATGTCGTGCGCCTCAAGCCGTTTCTTGCGCGTTAACAAGCTGAATCAGTGTTTTTTGTATTATTATTAATATTGTATCGTAATTTATTCGTTGTACTTTCTTGCAATATTGTTGTACCTTCATCTTTAGGTAAATCATCGGGACGATGCCTTTTTCAGAGGGAGGCAATGCCACGTTCCATTTCTCAAGTTTTGTTATCACCCCAAAACACTACACAATTCTCAGCGCAAACACGCGTGCCGTTTTCGAGAAGCTTCCGAACTTTTGTCGATCAATTCGATAAGATCACGCTCACTCTGCAAACTCTACAGATTATTCTGGAACCTACACCACCCCGGCGATAACGCTAAAAGATTCGATGGCAAGAGTTTATATGCCGACACACGTCGCCGCTTGTGAGTAGTTGATTTACGGCCAACGCTCCGTTCGCCGCTATCAGTCCAAGACTGCTACTGTAATCGGACTTTCCGTTTACCGGGCACAGGTTCGCCCAAATCAACAGTTAAATTCGAACACAGTCTCCTGTCTTCGGCCACGTCCCGACCCCGTGACAATATTGTGTTTTTGCAAGTAATACCGATCTTCAATTCTTATACCAAAGAGTATAAAATTATCTCAATACGATGGAAGGGTAGCCCAAAAACATTCATATGACACTTAACGTAGAGAAAAGTGCGCATCTTGCATTCTGTTTTCTGCAGCCTACCAGCATCTAGTTAATGTAAATAATGAGCTCATTCCGCAGAAAATTTCCTTACATATTTGGGCATCCTATATATTGATACAATAAATTTGAGAAGCCATATTTTTGATGTATACTACAAGGCAACATGCGCCATGGCATGGCTACGGAAGCTCGCAAACCGTAAAGCGGGCCTAAGGAGAGATGCGCTAGTAATGATATACAAACCTTAGGAGTAAATACGCGAAACAATATACTCGCTTTAGACGTATTCTACGTGAATGCGCTTGGACCACTCAAACAAGTGACTGAGCTAGGTGGCATCAAAGTGCAGCCCTTTACACCGATTGACAAATCGTTCATAGCTGGTGTGATATACGAAGTAGACAGTGCGATTCCTGATGCTGACTTGCCTACCCTCATCAACCCGGCAAATGATGGTACTGTCATCACTCAGGTACATCGCCTTGGGAAGCCACGGTGTTTAAAACCGGTCTTCGAAGGTGCACACCATCCCATGTCAAAGTCATTGGATGTTGACATTTTCAACATCCTGCTCGGCCTTTCGTGCAAAAGCCACTTCAATGCCACCAGTGCTTTAAACTAGGTCACGACAAGGGCGTACGCCCGAACTCGCTACGGTGCCCCCGGTGCACAGAGCTCCATTCGGAAGATGCGAGTCAGTCCACATTTCTTAAATGCGATAACTGCAATGGATCACGCACTGTCACATCCAAAGACTGCCGTTGGATTAAGGAGCGCGTGGTGCTTAAGCAAATGGTCTGACATTTCGACCCACACTGATGCTGCCAAAACAGTCCGGCAGTGGTGTTGGTGCCGTCGTTAGACCTCAGACTGCGCAAGCTTGAAACAACAGCGCCACCTCTACTGCTGCACCGATAATTCGAGCCGCAACAGGACCGACAAATTCAAAGAAGACTTCGGAGAGGACTATCTCTACAGAGCAATGGCCTATTCTTCCAAGTTATCCGCTAGCCATAAAAAATCAGCAGACCACACTCACTCAGGGGTCTTCACCAACAGCTGGTGACACAGATAAGATGGCAAAGCCATACCTATGCTTTGTTCTTTCATAGATGCCATCCGGGAGATCTTGTTGGAGGACAACGTCTGCTCGAAGCGCTCTCAAAGTTCTGGATGCCTTAAGCCCACTACTTGAATCCTTTAAGTAGAAATATGGCTAACTATCGCCATCATTTTTAAGAAGTCAAGGAAGCATCCATCATTCAGTGCAACTGCAGCGGACTAAAACCGCGTCTTTTGGGACTTTCGCCCATTAGTATGCGTCATTATGTTCGAAGTCATCAGCATTTGTTAACCCAATGCGTGTGCGAGATCTTCGTTCTCTCATTTTTTCCATCTTTTAAATTCCGTCATTCCTATCCTCGGTTTAGGGTGGCATACCGGTCACTCCGGACTAGTTAACATCCCTGCCTTTCCTTTTTATCCTGTTCCTTCCTTATGTGTGGCCTATTATGGAATTCGGTTGTTTTTTTTTCTGGCAGTACAGGGTATGAAATGAGACCTCCTATATTGATGGAAAGAGAGGCGTTGCAATTGTCTCGGTATCCCAAAGCTTTTTACAAACAACGTGATGTATATGCAAGCTCACCTACCTTCTCTGCTGAATAGGGTTAGAATTCTCACTGCGCAAGCAATCCTAAAGATGTACAGTTCACACCAAAGACGCTCATTTTACGTTTTGATCCAAGAACCAACTTTATTCTTCGAAACACATTGGTCGCGACTACACATCCCGAAAATCATATTTGCACAAGTGATGCTGCAGCAATTGAATGCAAAACTTTAACATTTTGGTCCAATAGACAACCTAATGTCAATGTCCAGCATACAATTTGATGATATATTTCCTCATAACCCAGAACAATTGGCACATAGGTATTTAAAGGGCCAGTTAGCTGATTATCTAGCTCACCTGGAGTTAAAAAATATCATTGCGACTGATCCATCTGTGTCGAAAGAAAAGGCTGGGGTTGGCATATTCTCTTCTTTTTTTCAGTGGTACTTCACGATTCAACTCGCAGACTATACTCCTGTATTCATTGCAGAATATTGGCTGACATTCTTGCCCTACGCAAATTGCCCTCAAGCGAATCATCGGCAATGATCATTACAGATTCATTATCAGTATGTAATGCACTTTCTGCGGCAGCGAATTCAGAACTGATGAATACTTTTCGTCATTCAATACCAAAAAGCGTACAAAAATGCGTTTGCTATGGGTACCAGACCACCGCGCATTATATTTGAATGAAATGGCGGACCCTTTAGCAGCTGTATCCCTGAGTAGACCCATCATCCCAGTTCTGCTAGATATGGCTTACGTGACAGCGCTAAGGTTCCAAAATGCTTGTTTAAAATGGGGAATAGGCGATTTTGACAAGTTTTGATTCATAGAAAGGTTTACATGAATAAACAGTGGTGTGTATCTCGCCAGTTAGAAGTCACTTATGGCGCTGTACAATTACACAACTAATTTGTTACCTTAACGAAGGTCGACTCAAGGCATCACCGCTGTGCATTTTCTGCAACGAAATTGAAACAATGGAACTTTATTTTTTTTATTTTGTCGTCGTTACTATCATCTGAGAGAGATTTTTATAAGTCCATTACAGAAGTTAGTAATACAAGTAAATTTACCAGTACTTTTATCAATTGGCGGCATTTCATTTGGTTACTGCCACAGGGATATATGTTCCATCAATGCAACTAGAAGTTCACCCCGCTAGTGAACTCTAACCTTTACAGATCTTTAGCTTATAATTCGTAGATATGTCTCTCAGAAACAATAGATGGTTTGACCGCTTACTCAGCAACCATTTTTGTTCGCAGTTTTCTCTAAACTGATTTTTCACAATGGCTTTAATTTCATTTATGCTTCCGTTCATTATCCTGGCGACCGGTTCTTGGCTCATTCTCCTCTATGGGTGAGTGCCATTCATCTGAGGTCATCAGCATCAGAATGCGTTATGAAAAGTCGGATCATTGTCGGATGAGACATACATACATATGTCGAGAATGGTTTGGTTGGTTATTTGTAGATGGTAAGGCATCGAGTAATACAAGCAAGATTCGCGCAAAAAAGGAGCTGTTTCGCGGCATCTGCCGTGAATTATTGTTCATGGTCGCTCATAATCACTCGAGATGGACCGTGTTTGAGGATAACGTGTTGCAGCTGGAACAATGAGACGCCAGCAGCAGTTAGGGTGGAATTGTCCACCGTCTCGCTATAGCGTATCAGGTAGTAAACACAAACTAGGGTCAAACGGTTGTCGCTTGCCATTTTTGTGAAAGAACACAGAAAATCAATGCCCACTTGTTGGTAAGGGGTACTTGTAGGTACAATGAGCCGGAGAATACAATCGGGAGCAATAGATGGGCGTTTGTTGCACTCATACTGCCTGGAGCTTGCCACACACATGTCATCATACTTTAACAATGCAGGCCTAAAAATTTAGTCCGGTGAAGCGTCCGCGCAGAACTCAAATGTCCAGACGCAGGGTCATCGTGCATGGCCTTCATTATGGCTGTGTGAAGGCTCTCTGGCACGACCAGTAGAAAGTGCTCGCAATTGCCGGAAACGTTCTTCACCAGTTCTTCATGCTTAAGGAATTGATGTGTATTAGTAGAGGTGGATAAGGCGGTAAGAGCAGTGCTGACTTAGCGTCTATTCGCTGCTTCACTTTTAAACTGTCGAGGTCCGAAAAATTAAGCGATACAGGAGCTACAAGCATGAGATGTAGTTGGGGCTCTGCCCAGAGGACCGGAGCCGGCCAGAGTCTTTGGGAGATGTCGAGCAGAGGAGCCCGGAGCTGTTAAAGTAACTTTTGTTTACAATATTTACAGGTAGCGTGTTACATAATGGTGGTAGCATCATAGGTCTCGATGGAAGCATGATGGCAGCTTCTGGGAGCTTGTGTGAGCTTTTCAGGAGCCCCTTGGTGCTCGTATTTTGTCCTGGCCTTCCCAGGATTGCCTGCAGGAAAAAAAATGAAGGCCAGAACAGTCCGACGAAGTTTGTCACCTTCACCTCCGCCCCCGAAAAGAGAAGGTGAAACGCCGCCTTATTCCTAACCTACGAAAGGGGGAAGAAGCACGCCCAGTTTAGCCCATGGCGAGTGAGGAAACACTGCACACCGCGCACGAAACAGCCCAGCACGAAGACAATGAGTCTTACATGGAAGTCAATATCGTAGTTTGTTGCAGTGATGGGTATGCGGCGTCAGGCAGACCACAAATTGTGGAAACAATGGCATCAAGGTGACACGAAGAACGTGGGAAATGCACCCGCAGACAGTTCTCAGATGCTGGGTCCTTTGCACGGGGCACCTTGACGACAAAGCAAGCCGCCTCGGCGGCCAACTACTCGTCCTACTCCCTCAGTCAGTCAAGCATGTCCAAAAGGTTTTACGAGGAGTGCCGACGACCTAGAATAACTAGACTAATTTCTCTGTTGTGGCCGCTCTTGGTGCATCTTGGGAGCACTAACTCGAAAGAAACCATCGTAGGCCCGGCCCCAATGTCTCATGCGGCAATGTGGCGTCAAGCCAGGTAGGCCGATCATCCGCCGTCAAAATCTTCGGCTTCACAGTCCGTAGTACTGAGTGGTATACGTGAGAGGCAGTCTGCGCTTGCGTTTCATCGGCCACTCTTACAGTGAAACTCTGTCTTGCATCTTAAGCACCCAGCAGGCGAAGTGGTCACACGGGTCTAGAAGGTTGACAAGCCAACAGAACGAGTAATGGTTTGTAACACCGTGAATGGCCGTCCGTACAGGTAAGTGCGAAACCACTGAATCACAAATATTACAGCCGAAAATTATTGTTCTGTGAACGTGTTATTCTTTTTGGTCCAGATTAGTTGGTGACATGCGTATGCAAAGACGTGCTCGCGTTCACCGTAACGCTGAAATATAACAGCGCCAATACCTATGCCACTGACATCAAAATGAAGTTCTCTCACAGTCGAAGGATTCTAGTGCTTTAGTACAAGCCATGACACCTGCAGGAACTTCAGTTGACGAAAAAAATGGCGCTACGGAGTCTACTCAAAGGGGATTATTTCGTAGCATGCAAGTGAGTGCGTACGTGACGTCGGCAAACATGGAAATAAAGCGACGAAAATAGCAATGAAGCCACATGGAGTTCCTTAACACTACGGAGTTCCTACCGAGCTTCTTGACAGACCATAGCGGACCGAACACTTCGACAGCTGCTGTTTTCTGTAAGTCAGGGTGTATGCCATTCTTATCGACGAGATGCCCAAGAACAAGAATTAGGCAGTCTCCGAAGTGGCACTTCTTCAAGTTTAAGCACGGCCATCACTTCAAAGACTGCGAAAATGTTCACGCTGAGACACCTAGACAGACTCGCCCGGTAGCCTTCGTCGGCGAGGAGAGGATTGTTGCGCATGAACGAAGCAAACGAAGACTGGTGCACGTCCTTGATGCTCCAAGGCAGCTAGAAGAAAAAGGACGACGTGTAGAGATCTAACCTGTTCGCCGCTCCAGCGCTCCCCTTCGTGACCTAGTAAAGTGCCCCTTAGTCGAATACGTGCTGCTCTTTGTGAGTAACATTATAATTGCCTGGCTGCAGTACAAGCTAAACTTGCCTATCCAAATGTAAGCTTGCGCAATAAAACAGTTCAACGTCTTCAGTTTAGACACAGTGGCAAAACAGAGAGACCCTGGAAAATGACAGGACGTGCAAAAATTGTTTGCAGTGCAATTCATGTTTTCTCTTGGTACCTGTGGTTATATCGCGTTATTGAATGTACTGAAGCAACTGTCGGTCTTAGGTCTATCTCATGTTTAACCATCTCATGTCTAACTATCTCATATCTATCTCCTGTCTGTCTCAGGTCCAAATGTCTCGGGTCTAAATGTATCGGGTCGAAGTGTCTCGGGTCTAAATGTCTCGGGTTAAATTTGCCAGGTCTGTCCCATCCCCTGGCTGTCCCATGTAAAAATTTCATTTCACTTCATTTATTTACTCTCGAGGCACTGGACATTACAGAGAATAGTGGGACAACAAATATCAGTAAAAAGTAAAACAAAACAACAGGATTAAAATAAAGTATAATGCAATTTCAAAAATGATTGATTTGAACGCGTTGGCGTCTGTGATTGAAGCGATCGATGCGGGAAGGTGGTTCCAGTCAGTACATGTTCTAAAGATGAAAGAGTTGAAGTGCTAGTTCGCATGGCAGAGGGAAACCCCAACCTTGTATTGATGGTCAATGCGTGCTGATATGTAGGCTGGTGGAGAAAACAGTGAATCAGAGAGAGTTCTGTTAGCGTGATAGATCTTATGAAAGAGACAGAGACGTGAATTTTGCGCCATATTGAGAGCTTATACAAATATAGTTTAGCCTTCATTAATGTGACACTTGCAGTTCTACAGTAGTTAGACAATATGAAACGTGCTGAGCGATTCTGAATGAGTTCAATGTTCTCTATGAGCATGTGAATATGAGGTTCCCAAATAAACGACGCATATTCGAGTTTTTGCCACACTAATGATTTTTACAGGAGAAGCTTTAGGTTAATTGGAGCAAGAGAAAAATTTGGACCTAAGTAGCCACGAGTTCGATTAGCGTTGCATGTTATGTAGTCAACGTGAGCCTGCCATGACAGGTTGTTAGAAATGTTAACACCGAGGTACTTGTAAGAAGAAACGTTGTTTAGGGGAGTGTTATTAAGTAGGTACGAGGGGGACGCAACTTTTGAAGGCTTACGATCTATTCTCATTGATTGGCATTTTTATGTGTTAAGCTTCATTGACCAATTATTACATCACGAAGAAATGTTGTCTACGTCAGATTGCAGGGTGTCAGTGTCGTTAGAGGTCAAAATTTCACGGTGAATAAGTAAATCGTCAGCAAATCACTTAATGGAGGAGGAAATGTTATGAGGCAAATCATCATATATGTTAAAAAAGTAAGGGACCCAAATAGCCTTGAGGCCCACCTGAGGTTACGGCAGTAGGAGAGTTACATTTATTAGCAGTCACAAATTGCTCGCGGTTACGTAAGAAGCACTCGATCCATTTTAAGATGTGTGGATAAAGATTGTTTCCTTAAATTTAAAAGTGGTAATTCGTGACAAACTGTGTCAAATGCTTTAGAAAAGTCGATAAATACACAATCAATAAAAGTACCACGATCAATAGCAGAGAACAAATCATTAGTAAAGCATAAGAGCTGAATTTCACACGAGTAACTTTTTCTGAGACCATGTTGAAAGTTAGTAAAAAATATTTATTCTCAAGAAAGTTGACTAAGTTGCAGTAAATGACATGTTCTAATAGCTTACATGGCACACTAGTTAGTGAGATTGGTTATATTTGTGGGGATTGTTGGTGTTACCTGACTTGTGAAGAGGAACCACCTTTCCCACTTTCCAGTCGTTTGGCAGGGTACTGGATTCCAAAGACTGTGAAAAAATTCTGCAAAGTATTAAGGACGAAAACAATGCGGCGTTCTTGAGAAACTTGGCGTTAATTCCGTCATCTCCAGTGGAAGAAGAAGGTTTGAGATTTTCAAATAATTTTCTTGTGCCCTCCAAATAATGGTGTACTGGCTCCATTAGATCGTAGTTGTGGGTAGACAAGTTAGGAACAGTGGTAGGCGCCACATTTACAAATGAAGAGGCGAATACACTGTTAACAGCTAGGCAACAATTTTCTCTTGGAATAAATGAATCGCTCCCTGAAACTAGGTCAATTTTTTTATCATTTCCACCAATTACCTGCCAAAATCTACGAGGATTAGTTAGTAATAAAGAAGGCAACGTTTGTTCAAATTATAAGCGCTTGGCAAGGGAGAGTGCGCGTGCGTACTCGTCGGCTATACTAGGATAATCATGCCATCTTTTGATCTTGACCGAGAGCTTTGCACTTCGAAAAATGCGGTTCTTTTTATTAAGTAGCCGCCCTAAAGTACGCGTGAACCAAGCAGACCGATTGTTATCGGATATTCTACGGCGCGGTATACAGCGGTCGGTAAGTTCTTCGATTATAGCTCTAAAACGTAGCCAGTTTTTGTTTACCGAGTGTTCAAAAAAGCTAGAAAAAATTGCCCGCAGCTTCCCTTGGGGGAACACTGAGGAGGATGCGGAGCATATAATTGGTTAACGGGGTGTTAAAGTGCGACTTACTTGGGTCGATGGCTAAATTGGTTAACGTGGTTGTGAAATGGGGTGTTAAATTGCGACTTACTTGGGTCGATGGCTAAATTGGTTAACGAGGTTGTAGGAGGGGGTGTTAAATGAGTGAACACCTACACACGTATGCGAAAGAGCGGCTCTGGTCGAAGGGACGTCGATCATTGTGTTTGTGGATTCGTTGGCATTCAATTCACGGCGACTTCGGACGTCGACGCGCCGTTCAAACCAACGGACCAGCGGCAACTGAGCGAGCGAGCGCCGACCTTGAGTATATATACAGCGCGACGGCGCATGCGCTGTCAGCTGTCGAATGTTCTCGAAGGAGAAGCGCGCGCGCGGCACAGATGGCAACGGCGCATGCGCTGTCAGCTGTCGAATGTTCTCGAAGGAGAAGCGCGCGCGGCACAGATGGTGGGCGACGGCGCGACGGCGCATGCGCGCGCGTCAGCTGTCGAATGTTCGAGAAGCGGTGCGGACGGCGCACTACAAGGCGCGAGTATAAGATTCTTCCGCATCTAAAATTTCTGTGAAAATGTCTCCAGTTCAGCATTAATTAACGTGTAGTCAGCTCTCCCGTAATCTCTGATTATTTTTGTAGATTTACTATTTTTTGACGGCGTGTTCGGTACGAGAAAGAGAATGACAGAGTGATCGCTGAGACCTGGCACGACTGACAGAAACTGGATGAGATCAGAGTTATTTGTGAACACCAGGTCTAATATGGTAGAACTAGTAGACGTGATACGGGTTGAGAGTTAACCAACTGGCTAAGGTTAAACTCTAAGCATGTATTAATAAAAGAGGTAAATTCGGAATTGCTGGAGCCAGGTAAAGTACAAAGCAAATTCCAATGAATGTTGGGAAATTAAAATCGCCTAAAATATTAATATGCGAGGTGGGAAACCGAAAATAAAGCATGTTAAGGGCATCGTACAAATCTGAAGAAAAACCAGCAGGTACATTAGGAGGCCGATAGCACGCACAAACGAGAGCGTCGTTAATGTGTAGGCGAACACTAACGCACTAATTCTAGAGGGCAAACGAGAGCTACGTGCGATGAAACCAGATCGTCTGCAACAGCTATGAGGACACCGCCTCTGGAACGCGATTCACGATCGCATCGATAAAACTTGTATTTTTTTCGCGATATAGAATTTCGGAGCTACCTACTTCCGCGGAAAGCCACGTCTCTGTCAATACGACGACGTCTGCAAGATAGGTGTCAATGAGAGATGACAGGGCGTCTCGCTTGCCCATTACACTTCTCACATTACTAAGCAGAAAGGAACAATTGTGTTTGACAGTACCATGTCGTGGATTTGTTTTTTTGCAACGAAGACACGACCGACGAGCTAGGAGGACTTAGGTTAGTGTCGTGTTTGTTGTTATTGTCAACTGGAACAACAGACAACACACGATCAGTGACTAGGCAGTACACATAACTTTTCTTGTTAATAAGAACCTTGCTGTATTTTACTGAATAGTTTTGACCACTCGCTTTACCGAAATCAGTTGGCTGTCGGTCCCAGGTCTACCAATGACTACCACTCAGTTCCTCCGTGGCCTTTCACTGTGAAGGAGCTAGGACACAACTGTGACCTGCCCGGACTTAGTAGAGCACCCTTGTGTATAGCACCGAATTCACTAATAAGCTTTCACCGGAAAAAAAGTTTTGTGACTTCACTCGTAACTGAACGGAAATTGTGCGGAAGTAGGGTTGATGCAATTCTCTCATACAGATTCCTGTCGTGAGTGATCTACCTGTGGGCGAAAACCTCCAGGATCACGTGCACATCGACGGCGTCGCTGGCAAGCTTCCTTCGCCTCGTGGCATCGGGCTTTTCAATCTCCCTCTCGTCTTCGACTGGCGGTCAGGTGAAGTATACTTTTCTTTCCGAGCAGACAAGACACGTATTTCGAGGATGGCCACTCTGCACGCTCTTTACCTCACGAAAAATATGTCTGATAAAAAAATAGCCCCGTATCAGCATGTTTCTGCAAATGTCGTCGAAATACAATAGTCTCGCGTGGGAACAGAGTGAACAAGACATTTATTTGATGTTCTTTGCAAGAAAATCGGGGAAGAGTATTCTGGAGGCACTGCGTTAGAGTGCCTCCAGCGTGCAGCGGAGATGAACAAACACATCATGTCACGTCACACGTGAGACATCAGCGCCATCTGGCACTTTTCTTGGAAAACAAAGCACGCGGCTCAGGGACGGGTGTGCGTGCCCATCTCAGAGGTGATAAGGTGTAGAACGCAAGGCGATGGTCGGGGCCACCAGTCAGGTCTTAGCAAAGTGTTGGAAACACTCCACGTTCTGTGTAAGCATTGCATCGTCAGCGCAGCGTGATAAGCGCTACGGTCCTTAAAATTACTTATGTGTGCCTTTTCTAGTAAAAGACGCACATGCGGAATATATACGTGTTGTTATGGTGCTCCAAACTAGCGCAATAACTGCTTTTTAATTGACGATTGCACAAGCATGGGCACTCAACTTTGAGCAACATTGGTGGGCGCCATGGAAGAAGGAAAAACTAAGGAGAGGCCCTATTCGCAACTTTCACAGATGCTGGCGTCGCCATGCGGCATCTGTCACTGTCGTTTTAATGACGCCCACGCAGCCAGCCCAAGCCATCGTTCTGTCGGCTTCACTTTGGCTGTTCGCTGGTGTTTTATGTTTTGTCGCTGGCAATTTCTACTATGGTTATTCTAAGTTCGGACAGGTACTGTGAGTCGTAGTAACAATGCTTTCCTCTTGATTGCATGCTTGCTGAGCTAGAATAATCACGAAATATGTTGGATGCCGCTGTGCAGACGACGTTCAGTGAAAGGCGAGGTTTCCTGCTTTGCGCGAGCACTGTCGCTCTATCTTCCCCGGCGACACGAGCAGCGTTCACAAAGCTGCACAATTCCTTCACACTACAGAAGACGATATGCCTGGCGTTCAAAACTTCTCTTCCTTGAATATACGCCGCACACGTATTTCCTTACACGCAGAGTGGAATATAATACATGCTAGAGTCAATGATCTTCTCGGCAAAGCCTTGGCAATACGGGGGCGGCAGCCGAAAATACTTTGCCGTTCAGAGCGACAGTCACACCGGCGGCGGCTGTCGGCACACCAGCTCCACAATCCCTCAAACGACAGCCATGTTGGGCTTGCAATAGCGCCCTCTCTAGGCGGTGAAAGTTGCGAATCCTATCCCAATGCATTGCGAGATGTGTGGCGGAAGTGACGTCAAACTTATAGGGGCAAACAAACTGGTATGGGGAAAAAAACAGCAGACGCTCCGCGGCGCGCTCTCAGTGCTGTTTCGCTTATATAGTGCCGGCGTTAACGCGTATTGTATATTTTGCATGCGGTAAATTTTGCGAGCATACCTTTCCGAGACTGTTCGCGCGTGGCAGGCCCGTGGTGAAATACTTCTTGAAGTGTTTTTGTGCAACGGCACAGAAAGCACCGGTACGTGTCGGAATAGAAATGATTCAGGCCCTGCATCATCGTATTGGAGCTAACCCGTCAGGGACTTACGCGTTCTGCTCGCCGCAAGGCCTTTCTAAATGCGAAGCATTTCTCAGCAAACTTCGGCGACTTTGAGCGTATCTATCTATCTATATCTATCTCTTCTTTCTATCTATCTATCTATTTATCTATCTCTATCTATCGCTATATATATATATATATATATATATATATATATATATATCGAGCCACCTATGACTTTTAGCCCTCCTGGCCGTTTCGATGATCGTATCGATACCAAACTATCTATCTATATCTATCGACATTTAACTCTCATGGCCGTTTCGATAATGGCATAGATACCAATTTTGATATGCATAACATGACTAATTAACGAACATATTTGACTAGTCATACAATGAAAAACTTAGTGTGTATGTCATAAATGTCATGATTTACATTTCATGGTCCTCCAGCTCTTGTGGTGGTTCGGTTCACAGGGCGTGTTGCAAAACTGGTATGTTAATATCATGGCAAACACAAGGGACAGACCCTAACATGAAAATCCTGACAAGCGTGTCATGTACTAACATGGCTACATGCCACGCTTATGATGCGCTCGTGGACGTTTGGCTAGCTTCGCATATAACAAATTTTGTATTACAATACATGAGTAGATGATGAAGGTAAGTTGATTCAAACACAATAATCATGACAGGCGTGTCATGTAACAATATGACTGCACGCCACACTCATGATACGCTTGTAGCCGTTTCGCTAGCTTCACATATGCCAAATTTGGTATTGTGTGACATCAATGAATGAAGAAGCTATGTAACTGGTGTAAACAACATAATGATAAGGTGCGTACCATGTGAGAACAAGACTACATGCCAAAGTTCAGACGCCAATACACTTCGACGAGACCCAGCGCGTACGCGCCGCCGTTCGTTTTGTAGCGTCACGCCAGCGTTGCCACGCCAGGCGCCGGTCCTGCCATATACTTGCAAGGGCACGCTGCGTTGCTTTGACGCATGCGTGTTTTAGCGCGTTCGCCCCGCAACGGTGGTCTAGTGGCTAAGGTACTCGGCTGCTGACCCGCAGGTCGCGGGTTCAAATCCCGGCTGTGGCGGCTGCATTTCCGATGGAGGCGGAAATGTTGTAGGCCCGTGTACTCAGATTTGGGTGCACGTTAAAGAACCCCAGGTGGTCAAAATTTCCGGAGCCCTCCACTACGGCGTCTCTCATAATCAAATAGTGGTTTTGAGACGTTAAACCCCACAAATCAATCAATCAATGTTTTAGCGCGTTCGGCGTCCCCCCGTCTCGAAGGAGGCAGACACAGAGCTGTCTGGGTAACGCATTGGCACAAAATTCAGCCTGTCTTATTTGGCGCCGGCTGCCGTCGGGCCACGATGACGGACGCTGGTTGCGCCAGTCGCGCTTGGCGTCATACTATAGAGTGCACGCGTTTTACTAACGTAGCGTTGCTGTGCCCTGCGTTCGCGCGCGTCAATGTTACGTTGGAGCATATTGGGCCCTTCATGATGCACTTGAGACCATTTTTCTAGCCCCACATATACTAAATTTTGTGTTACGTGACGTGTATAGATCACGAAGGTATATGACTGGTGCCGAAACGGTAATCATGAGACGCGTGCCATGTAAGAACATGACAACATACCACGCTCATAGCGTGCTCGCGGCCGTTTTGCTATCTCTACATATACTAAGTTTGA
Source organism: Rhipicephalus annulatus (assembly GCA_013436015.1). Classification (NCBI taxonomy): domain Eukaryota; kingdom Metazoa; phylum Arthropoda; class Arachnida; order Ixodida; family Ixodidae; genus Rhipicephalus; species Rhipicephalus annulatus. The sequence continues at coordinate 48,449 of WOVY01004558.1, read as the reverse complement.
CATAAAGTGACGTGAATAGATGGTGAAGGTAGACGACACATACAAAATGATAATCGTGACATGGAAGTCGTGTACGGCATAATTTACCTCCATCTCTTTACGTTGTGCTGATTAAAAAGTGGTATATTAACTCTCCTTATTAGCTTCGCATATCATCGATTCTCACTGCACGTGGGATCTGCAATTTTTTCTCTCTGTTAGCCATATTTTTCTATCTACGAGCCGACTAGCAGTTCTTTGCTCGTATATAGTGTCAGAGTGGCAATGCACGATTTTGAGAGCTTGGTTCGTAGCTATTCAATGCAACGTTAGCCTGGTACTTGACGTACTTCACGTCAGCAAGAAGGCACAGCTGTATTGTACACCTTATGGTGCACGTAAAGTGTGTATTTGAAGTGCGCACACAACTAACACGCAGCGAGTGAACACCGTACAATGCGTACACACTTAGTCCGGTCACAAGAATAGTTTATTGTCCTTCCGTAGGGACGACACAACTTCTAAAAACGCTACACGAAGCCTACAACAGTAAAAACAAAGCTTCGCGTGTGTTCTCAGTTGACACAATGAGTAAGGACCAACGGAGTGTACAGCTGAGAGCTCCGCATGCAAATGCCATCAACAGCGAAGCGAACATACGTGAAAAGTGCCCAGAGGTACATTCGGCGGTTCGGCGGTGCACACCATTCCAACCAAGTATACACTAAAGCTGGCATCGCACAGATTTTCAAAAAAAAGCACGCAAAAGAAGCAGCACTCGTGGATTGACTCGCTGCCGGCAGAGAACACCACTTCCAAGGCCGCTGCGGCGGCTGGTCGCCGGAAATCACGAAGTGTTTATCTGCTTCTCCGCTATAGGAGGTAATGTGGGTGTTAGCGATGTGGCGGCTTCACGAATATGACGTCATGGCCTCTCCTATATATTTCCTTCTTCCCTGGTGGGTGCTCCAGATGGGGTCAGCCATTTCAAGTTCCCAATGTCATTAGGAGCGAACAAATAGACAATTGTACAGACAGACAGACAGACAGACAGACAGACCAAAATTTTTGCGTTGAAAGTACCCAAGAAAGACCATCGTCTTTAACATTGTCTGGCACACTTCCTAGTTTAACTTATCCCTCTGCGCTGCAATAAATAAAATTCGCCAGGCCTGCGTGGGCGGCGTAGCATTGGCACAGCGAAAGCTGGAAAGCGGCCTTTTGGAGCCTTTTTAAAGCACCTTTTGCGTAACTACTCCAAACATGCTTTATACACACTTGGGCAATATCAATAATTTTTGGGGGGTAGTAGGCCGGCATTTGCTCTGGTAGTTTTGCCAATCTTCTGCGAGGCGTGGTCCATGCAGTGGCTAATGACGAATGTTGCCGCATTGTGCTCTCGTTGATTTTGCTTTCGAACAAAACCCTTCTGCGAGGCGTGGTCCATGCAGTGACTAATGACGAAAGTTGCCGCATTGTGCTCTCGTTGATTTTGTTTTCGAACAAAACCCTTATTATCGCTAATTATGTTTTCAGGCTTCATTTTTTCTGACTCAGTTCTTTTACACTGTTCATAGGGCTTTTCATGCGGACTGTTACACACCCTCCATTTTCCAATTTTTGGGGGGAGACAGCTGGGAGCAATTCAACCTGCTTCTCAGCTTTTAATTTCTCATTTTCCATCTTCTCGGTCTAATTACTTTACTCGGTCACAACTTATCTTCGTTAGAGTGAATGCTACAGAAGCGAGACTTCCACTGATTTGCGTTGAAGTAGTACCGCAACTTGCGGCTGGTTTCGGTTTCGCTCACTCGTTTTGTTAACGCACTTACCAAAATACACGAAACAATGCAAGTTGGAAGAAACAGTTTGATAATCAAAATACATTTTATTGTCGCATTTTTTTTGAAACTGAGCAGTGTGGCAGCACACTCGCACCTTCGTCATGGACGCCATGTTCACTTTAGAAAACGTGCGCTCAAGACGTATTGCTCAAATGGAAACAAAAGGAAACATCTTTAAAAAAGGAACAACTCCAATTTACCTACGAGCTCCTGCAGCTTTATTAGTCTCATAATAAAAAGTATTCGGCAGATCCCACATACATTGCGAATCAATGTTAAGCGAAGCTTGAGGATGGTATACGTGACTGTGTTGCAGTTATTATAATTATTGAGCGAAACGTAATGAAACGATGCTACAGATATGAACAGCCAAGGTCACGTGTCTGTAGGCAGCACGAGCAGCAGGTTTCTCTTCTTGCTTTTTTATTTATTTCCGCATGCTGTTGCTTTTCGGGATGGCTAAGTGAGGCAGTGTCGGGTTCTTCGCAGCCTAGTAATTAGGCTGATAATGTCGGAGCCCAATCAGCCTCAATTTCTCACCTCGCAGAGCAAAAACCTGCCTCTCACGTGCTCCACGCCGACATAGGCGTGGCCGCATGCATTTGCGCACAATCATATGTTAAACTATCATCAGGTGATAGAGAAATGCTTAGAATATCCAATCACTATACATAGCCTTCATAGAGTAGGAGAAGGCATTTGATTCAGTAGAAAGATCAGCCCTCATGCAGACACTGCGGAATCAGGGCGTTGATGAAGTTTATATAAACATCCTGGAAGAAATATACAAGGTATCAACTGCTGCTATAGTGCTTTATAATGAAAGCAACAGAATACTAATCAAGAAGGGTGTAAGACAGGGGGACACAATCTCCCCAATGCTAGTTACCGCGTGCTTACAAAAGGTTTTAAGAAGCCTAGAATAGGAACAGTTAGAGGTAAGAGTTAATGAAGAGTACCTTATAAATTAAGGTGAAGTGCACCTTATGAACGTGCACTTCACCGATGACATTACATTGCTACGTAGCTCAGGGGACGAATTGCAACTCATCATTACGGAGTTAGACAAGGAGAGCAGAAAGGTAGGCCTTGAAATTAATGTGCAGAAAACTAAAGCAATGTACAACAACCTCGGCAGAGAGCGGGGCTTCGAGATAGGTGATAGTGCACTTCAAGTTGTAAAAAACTGTCTACTAAGGGCAGATAATAACCGCAGAGCCGAGCCAAGAGATTGAAGTAACTAGAAGAATAAGATTGGGGCTGAGCAGATTTAGCAAGCACTCTGAAGTTACGACAGGTAGTTTGCCACTATCCCTCAAGAAGAAGGTACATAACAGCTGCATCTTGCCGGTACTTAGCTACGGAGCAGAAACCAGGATACTTACAAAGAGGGTTCAGCTTAGATCGAGGACGACGCAGCGAGCAATGGAAAGAAAAATTGGTAGGTGTAACCTTAAGAGACAAGAAGAGAGCAGAGTGGATTAGAAAACAAGTGGAGGTTAAGGATATCATAGTTGAAATCAACAAGAAAAATGGACATGGGCCGGGCGTGTTGTGCGTAGACAGGATAACCACCGGTAATTAAGGGTAGCTAACTGAATTCGCAGAGAAGCAAGCGAGTTAAGGGAGACAGAAGATTAGGTGGGCAGATGAAATTAAGAAGTTTGCGGGTATTAATTGGCAGCAGCAAGCACTGGACCGGGTTAACTGGCGGAACATGGGAGACCTTTGTCCAGCAGTGGACATAGTCAGGCTGCTGTTGCTGCTGCTGCTGATGATGATGATGATATGTTACAGTCGTATGTTCCCTGGTGCTGAGTGATGCCGACAGTAGCATGGGTATTAGCAACACCAGAAGCAGTACGCTCTTACGTAGCGTTTGAGCTAGTGACGATGGCAATCGTGGATAATGCTAGATAGATTAGTTTCAGTGGATGGCACTTCACTAAAATTTTTGTAAACCCGACGTGATGCCTTTGGATCCCGTTGGTGGCGGCTGCATTTTTGATGGAGGCGAAAATGCTGTGGGCAGGCCCATGTGCTCAGATTTGGGTGCACGTTAAAGAAACCCAAGTGATCAAATTTCTGGAGCCCTCCATCATGGCGTTTCTCATATCATATCGTGGTTTCGGGACATTACACCCTACATGTCAATCAATCATCAATCAACTTGTTCATGTCATGACCAGCGAGTCATATGCGTCAAACCACCTTACCTTGCCATTCTCATTTTGGTTTGCTCTAACTTAAAGAAGTACTCTACGAGAGCACCCAGGCGTAGACAGACAGACAGACAGACAGACAACGAGACAGAGACAAAGAGACCGACAAAGAGACAGACAGACACACGCACGGACGGACAAATACACTCGCACGGACGGACAGATAGACACTCGCACGGACGGACAGATACACTCGCACGGACGGACAGATAGACACTCGAACGGACGGACAGATAGACACTCGCACGGACAGATAGACACTCGCACGGACAGGTAGACACTCGCACGGACAGGTAGACACTCGCACGGACAGGTAGACACTCGCACGGATGGACAGATTCGCACGGATGGACAGATTCGCTCGGACGGACAGATTCGCTCGGATGGACAGATACTCTCGCACGGCGGACAAACAGACAATCACTCGGACGGACAGATACTCTCGCTCGGACGGACAGATAGTCTCTCGCACGGATGGACAGATAGACACTCGCACGGACGGACAGATAGACACTCGCACGGACGGACAGATAGACACTCGCACGGACGAACAGATAGACACTCGCACGGACGGACAGATACACTCGCACGGACGGACAGATACACTCGCACGGACGGAAAGATACTCTCGCACGGACGGACAAATAGACATTCGCTCGGACGGACAGATAGACATTCGCTCGGACGGACAGATAGACATTCGCTCGGACGGACAGATAGACACTCGCACGGACGGACAGATAGACACTCGCACGGACGAACAGATAGACACTCGCACGGACGAACAGATAGACACTCGCACGGACGGACAGATAGACACTCGCACGGACGGACAGAGAGACACTCGCACGGACGGACAGAGAGACACTCGCACGGACGGACAGATAGACACTCGCACGGACGGACAGATACACTCGCACGGACGGACAGATAGACACTCGCACGGACAGATAGACACTCGCACGGACGGACAGATTCGCTCGGATGGACAGATACTCTCGCACGGCGGACAAATAGACAATCACACGGACGGACAGATACTCTCGCTCGGACAGACAGATAGACATTCGCTCGGACGGACAGATAGACATTCGCTCGGACGGACAGATAGTCTCTCGCACGGACGGACAGATAGTCTCTCGCACGGACGGACAGATAGACACTCGCACGGACGGACAAATAGACACTCGCACGGACGGACAAATAGACACTCGCACGGACGGACAAATAGACACTCGCACGGACGGACAAATAGACACTCGCACGGACGGACAGATACACTCGCACGGACGGACAGATACACTCGCACGGACGGACAGATACACTCGCACGGACGGACAGATACACTCGCACGGACGGACAGATAGTCTCTCGCACGGACGGACAGATAGTCTCTCGCACGGACGGACAGATAGTCTCTCGCACGGACGGACAGATAGTCTCTCGCACGGACGGACAGGTAGTCTCTCGCACGGACGGACAGGTAGTCTCTCGCACGGACGGACAGGTAGTCTCTCGCACGGACGGACAGACACACTCGTACAGACGGACAGACACACTCGTACAGACGGACAGACACACTCGTACAGACGGACAGACACACTCGTACAGACGGACAGACACACTTGTACAGACGGACAGATAGACGGACGGACTGTTACACTCGTACAGACAGACTGTTACACTCGTACAGACAGACTGACAGATAGACAGATAGATCGCGTGAGGCTATAGCACTCGAGTGGCTGAAGCCAGTCTACAGTGAACACCAGGTCTCTTCTGTTTCGTAGTCCTGCCTCACTGTACCCCGCTCCCCTCGGTTCCTTCCCATCCAGTGCTTACCGGGGCTCATTTTGCACGCGGCTATAGATGCCAGACCCTGGAGTTTCTCGTACACGCAGTGCCACCTCATGACGCAGTTCTTAGTAGTGCAAAGCCTGACTACGCACAGTTTTCTGCGCAACCAAATGCAACTACAATGTAAAAAACGGCGGTTCAGCTAAATATTAGGTTATTTGTGCATTCAACACTAGGAAAAAGAGCTATTATATTCTCTCCGATTGTAGCGCATCCTCTTGCGTAACGCCCAGATGCTAGCGCCAGCGGCCTCACAAAGAAACAAAATAAAAACTTGGCTGCCGTCGCCACTGGTCGGGCGGCATGGGGTAGTCAGGAGGCAGCTCAAACAGCGGGTCTTCTCTATTTAAAGACAATAGTTTTTCTTGAAGATCTTCGACGCAAACACTTCGGTCTGTCTTTTTGTCTGTCTGTCTGTCTGTCTGTCTGTCTGTCTCTGCCCGTCCGTCTGTCTGTCTGCCCACTTGTCTGTCTGTCCATATGTCTGTTTGCCCACTCTTAACAGGAACCGGGTACTCTTAACAGCACCAGCCGATACTCCAAACGGCCAACCCCATCCGCAGCGCTCACCAATGTTGCTCAAGGTTCAGCGTTCATACTTGTGCAATGATCATTTGAAAACAGTTTTTGCACATATCTGACGCACCATAACACATATATATTCTGCTTGAGTATGTTTTACTAGAAAAGGCATACGTAGGTATTTTTAAGGACCGTAGCGTTTATCACGCTGCGCTGACCATGCAACGCTTGCACTGAAAGGGGAGTGTTTCCAACGCTTTGCTAAGACGAGGCGGTGGTGGCACCTACCCGTCGCCTTGCGTTCTTCACCTCATCACCTCTGAAATGGGCGCGCACACCCGTGTCAGTGCCCCGCGCTTCGTTTTCTAAGAAAACTGCCAGATAGCGCTCATGTCTCACGTGTGACGCGACTTGATGCGCTGATTCACCTCTACTGCACGCTCGAGGCCCTCTAACGCAGCATCTCCAGCAAATCATTCACCGATTTTCTTGTGCAGAAGCAAAGCTTTGGCAGAACATCAAATAAGTGTTTTGTTCACTCTCTCCCCACGCAAGACTCGTCTTTCGATGACATTTGCAGAATACTTGCAGATACACGGCCATTTTTTTTTCCTCTTTCGCTTTTGCATCGCCCCGCGTACCAGCTTGCGTTTTTCAGAAACAACAAACAGCTCCTAACCAGGAGTTGTCGCTCTTCCTTCCTCGTGCACACGCGTTCTACTTACTGAAGCAATACTGTCATTCAGCCTAGTTGAAGGAAATTCATCTTTACGTTTTTGCGAAAACGCAACAGGTGAATAACAAATATGCAAGAACGGATGCAATTTAAGAACTGGCTTCAGTTTCTGGAAACATTCACCGAACCAACTCCGATCTGCATCATCCAGTGAAAATATACCCATGAAAAGGGTGCTCTTCACAACCTGTTCATCGCATGATCTAATGAACAGATGATAAAAGCTCAATTTCTTTCTCAATCAAGGCAACACGGGAGAGGCTGCCACACTTTTCTGCATTCTTTTAAATGTAAAAGGCCTGCACTATCTATCTCGAAGCTTGATTACAATGCCTGTCTACTTGCAGAACGCGTCCATGTGCCCTCCTTACAATGTGGCGTCAAATGTGGAGTGGGCGACCTTTCAGCCTCGACATATGTACTTGCAATATGTTCTTAGCCCTATGTATATACACCTTTAACGTTATGTAGGCAAAGACTTAGGTGTGTTTATTGAGTGTTTTCAGAAAAAGTAAACCAGTTGTTAGATTCAGATCATACGTGTCTTTATTTTCTTTGATCCCTGTGTTTACGAAAAAAAACGTTAGGATGGTACTGAAAGACAGTACTGACACATTTAGATAGAGGCGAAATGCTCCATGTCCATGTGTGTAAATTAACACACCCAGAGGGGAATCCAAGGGGTCGGAATTTCAGGAACACTCGACAACGGCGAATGTCATAACATTCCGGATTAACGAACTGTACCCTTAACCCATGTATTGCGCTGGTCATGAAACCATTTTCGCTTGAGCAAGAACAATTTCCAAATGCTGTTGGGTGGCCAGGCTAATTCAGTCTAAAGTGAATGCGATGTCGTGTGTGTCTATTGTCCAGTTGTTTTTTTCTGGAACTTTGGCCATAACGAATAGTTTTATTTTGCAGGTCCGGCGTCCATTCCTGGAACCATTGAAGCTCTCGCATTTGTCAGCACAAAATTTGTGGATGCATCACTGAAATTCCCGGACGTGCAAATCGCCTTGCAGTCTATAGCTACTACGCATCCACTATTTCGTGTCTACCTAGAATTAATGGGCGTCCGGACAGATGTAAGTTTTTTTTCTCGTTTTATCCTTCGTTATGGTAAATCTATGTTCGTCTAACCCACCACAGTGTCAAGACTGTAAAGAGTTCTTTAATGTTGACTCGTAGGTCTCGAGATTGAATCCTGGCTGCGGCGATCGTAATATCAGTGGATACGAAAATGTTCGAGGCCCGTGCACGTGATTCAGGAGCTTGCTAGAAATCACAAGATGCTCAAAATTTACGGAGTCTTCCACTGAGGTGCACTCCTAGCACAACGTGGTCGTAAGAAATTAAACCCGAGCTTGCATTACAATGAATTTTCAGTGCACGCCGACTATTCCTAAAGGTACCACGCACTGATTATTGCTTATATACGAGTTTGCTAGATATACGAAAACATTGGGCCGTAGTTGCTTTACAACTGTGGCGGGTAGTTGCAACGAAAACTTGACATAAAGAAATAGGCCGTTGGGACTTTCGTTCGCAACTGTGTTGTTTCCCTGCCGAGCACAAAGATGCGAGCTCTAAAAATGGGCGAGGCAGTCACATTTCGAAACGTTAGCTGTGTTATTAAGGTTGTTATATCCAACTTGTTCGTGACAGTTTTCATATCACCATTATTGAAGGGCGACTCACCAGGTTTGACGATTTCGAGCCGGCAACCGCAATGCGTACATGGAACGCTCGAGATCACACCTGCCAAAATTCGCGACGCTGCGTGCCGCAAAAATGGGTCAGATTTGAAGATGAACGCTGCTCCCTCTTCCTGTCGCAGGCGCGCACCCAGAGAATGAGGACATAGAGTGCAAGTATAAATGGTCCTACGTACACGGCAGTGCAGTGACGTTAGTCCTCTACGTAATCAACTGTGCTCTGGCATTGCCAACAGTGGCACGTGACATGGCTAAGATCATTTACCAGGACATGCGTATTTTATGTATACTGTTGCTTCAAGAGATTAATAAAACTTGAGATATATCATGAAACGCGATAAGAGAATGTGCGCGTCTTTTTTTCATTTTTTCCCGTGAATTGAAACGAGATGCGAGGCTAATGTGCTGGCGTTTCGCATGCCTTTATGTCCCCGTGGTCAGCGCATCGAGCAGACGACGGCCGTGGAAGCGACAGTAATGCTCCTACGCGTGTGCGCACTCATTGTGCTAATCTATTCCATCGACTCTGAGCATGCGTGTCCAAACCATTCCGCATAAACAAGCGGTAGACTACAAAGTAACGCTGGTCAACAACAAAACAAATAAAACGCCTATCGTGTGCTCGGGGGTTGGACTTGTTCTGGGACGTCATGCGCACGTGACCTCTTGGCCGGATACCGGAGAGGGTAGGGAAAAGATTTGGCTTGCAAAGGCTATATAATATTATAATAAAATTTATCATTAATAATATTATTAATATTATTATTATATTACTATTATTATTGCAATCGATTTTACTGCTGCTGTTCCAAAATGTATTGTATTTCAGTATGAAGACGACACTGTTCTGTTAACGAAACATGCATGTTACAAGAAAGCGTTGTCACTACTACAAGACAGTGTTAATGAGGCTGCGTCATGGTTTACAGATAATTGCCTGGTGACTAATAAGAAAAAAAACGAAATTACTTTGTTTTAAAAGCCAATTGAAAGCAATGGTTACGAATGCACCCCTACTTTTTCATGCTCGAGATTGCGCCTCCTGTAAGTGTACACCCATTGAAAGTGTTAATTCTATAAAATATCTTGGTGTATTTGGTGTATATAAAATATCTTGGGATAGCAACCTTTCCTGGAATGTTCATTTGGCTTACATTTGTGACAGACCACGAAAAATCTCGTGGTTACTTTTCAACAATAGATCAATTGCACCCACCAATATTGAAGTGACAATCATGCTTGCTCTTGCGTATAGTATCCTACGATATGGCATCACTTTATTTGCTTCCTGTTCTTCGCGATGGCAGCGTCGGGTTGACAATATTTTTAAAAGTATGTTGAAATCCATTGTGTATAATCGTTCTTCAACAATGTAAATTTATTTTCTCTACTTCGCCTGCCGTCTTTCAAAGCGTCCTTTAACCAAATTGTTGTATTACGGCATTTCTGGGGCTCTCAGTTCAAAAACGAATGCATTACTCATCGTATATTTGAAAAAACTGCCAGCTTTTCTGTACAATTCGTCAAAATACGTTATGACAAAGCTACTAGAGAGGTCTATGTCCCTACTGTTTTAATGACATTCCCGACAGTGTTTTTTTCGGCAACGACTAAACGCAGTCTACGAAAGAGCCTAAGGTCTCTTTAATGCAGCATTAGTTATCGCATTATTATTTTTTTCCAGTTTTTTGCAGAGTATAATCTGTTCAGAATTCTTCAATGCTTGTCTTCACATTTCTGCTGTTTAGGTAGTATTGCTTCCACTAATTTGATTCTCGATTGTTATTGTGTTTATATGTAGCGTAAATCAGTTACATGTATTCTTTCTCTGATTGTTTACATGAAGAGCTGTTCAATATATATGTCATCTCTCGTCTGCCGATGAGCCGGGCCAAGTCCTCCAAGTCACTGTCTGGCTTTGACAGGCCTGCTATTTGTTTTGTACAACTCAAGATGACATAGATTATTATTATCATTAATATTATTATTATTATTATTATTATTATTATAAATAGTTTTGGCCTGAAATGCAGAAGACAATTATACCTTCAATTCTTCTTTTCACACTTTACCTACGGGAGTGGTTCTCTACACTTCAAGAATAACTCACTTCTATAAACTTCTTGAATATTTCGCTTACGATACTTATCGCATGCAGCTTGTCTAGTCGCAAGAGATTTTCGGGCTGCTGGCACTTCAGCTTACGGCTACGGTAATTATTTTAAAGCTGGCATCACTGTCATTCCTTCATGTACTGCTCATTTAGCCACACAAGCTCATTTACCTCGGAAACCTGTGTGCAAAGCCCTCTCGAACACTTATGCCCTCTTTTCCGTTCTTTCAGGTTATCGATCAGTATTATCTGTCCGCAAGGAATGACTTCGGGTTTGCTCTCGCTCCAGTGATGAATAGACCCGAGTCTCGGGGTTTTGTGAAGCTGAGGACTACCGACCCATTCGACCAACCAATCATTGACCCAAGGTATATGACGCATCCTCAAGACATTAAAGTGGCAGTTGAAGGTAAGTTATCGTAAGATGGCCGACAGATTGTCACAGCGTAAGCCTGATGCACTTTGTGACTAGGTAGTTTTTTTTTTCTTTTCATAATAAAGTGCCATACTAATCAATTTCAACCGAATATTCGCCGTGCATCTCGGACGGCAAATTTATGTGCGCAGCGTTTAGGGCAGCATAGAGTGATTTGATGCGTGTATCGAGGCACCTATACACCTTTTCACATGAAGGAAAAAAAAACACCGCCAAGATTGGCTGTGCGCGGGAGTACAAAGGCTAAGGGCGCATCGTTGCCAGTGCATTTTTGAGGGGACGCGCCTATTCGCACAGCCCAAGGAGGGCTATGGCGGCACCCAGGGAGGCGTTTATGAAAAGGTGAATAGGGCAGCACTTTTGTACTGTCGTCGTTGTCATTTGGCATAAAGTTGTAATTAAAGCGTATTGAGAAACCACTCGTAAAAAGAACAATTCTCTTGAAGAATCATTCCTCTTCAAGCGCCTTGATAAGAGGGCGCACGCTAGGGCCAAGGAGAAGGGAACTTCCTCTTGCTCGTCAAGCGCCTTGATAAGTGAGCTCACGCTAACACCAAGGAAAAAAGTTCTCGCTCATTGGGCCATTTGATAAATACACGCACATTCACGTCAAGAAGTTTTCTTCCACTTGTTCTTCGAGCACTCCGCTAAGTGCGCACTCGTGCAAAGGAGAGGAGTTCTTGCACTCCGAGCACCTTGATAAGTGGGCGCAGATCCAAACTCAAGAGAAATCATTTTTTGTTCTTTTAGCGCCTTGATATGTGAGCACGTGCTAGCGCCAAAAAGAATCTTCTCACTCAGCGAGCGCTTTGGTGATAAGTGGGTGCAGGCTTGGACGAGCAAGAAGTCTTCTTATACCTGTTCTTCGAGCACCTTGATTATAAGAGCACCAGTGAGCCTGGGAAAACCTTCATGTTGGTCTCGGAACAGAGCACCTTGATTACAAGTAAACGCGTGCTCGCACCATGGACAAGTCTTCACCATCATGCTCTTCGAGCGCTTTGGCGATGATTTCGACTCATCCACAAGAGAACACCTGTTGCGCTTGACTAACACAGGCAAAACCACGTATTGAAGGAAGTCGAAGCCAGCGCAAAATAGAAAGTGCGAGAAAATAGGAAACGCCATGAACGTGCGTTTGCTCTGGTGATTTGTTTAGGGCAAGAGCTGTGAAATCAATCTCGAAAGGTGCGTTAGCTGACGCACGCAATGCCTGACTGTCGAGATAAGCATACGACAACGAACGCCATGAGCGTGCGCAACAACGTAGTCACGAGCGAAACGTGGTGCACACGGGACGCGAGATGAGGGTATGCAAGCCACCGGTCAGGCAAACTGGAAACAGAAATTTACTAGTGAAATCAACACGCGCTCTATCTATTGTAAACTACAGCAAGCACACAATTTTCTTAGCTTGGTGGTGCTCAACTTAGTCGAAGCAAGCCGTGGCCACGCGTCAGCGTGTTCGAGTTAAAGGTGGGCACCCGTGGTCGTTCAAGGATGGATGGATGGATGAATAGATGGATGGATGGATGGATGAATGGACCCTTTAGATCGGGTGGGAACTAGCACCACCAATCCGTAATACCTAATGAACCAATAACTAGATTTATTTTTTTTTCTTTAAATAGTGAGGTTGAGGATTCGTACTTTGCAGTGAAGGGTTTAATTTTCACTCGTGCCTGGACTTCAGCTACCAATCAGATAACCTCTTTCTAGTTAATTCTACCCGGTTAAAGTCTATTTTGCCCTCCCTGTCTTTAAACCCCAGTGTTTTGAAAAACTCCGTGCCATCATCCTGAACTATAGGGTGAAGCCCTTTAAAGGACATTATGAAGTGTTCGGCACTTTCCTCTTCCTCTCCACACGCACTGCATACCGTGTCTACCCCTTCGGGTTAGGCCCGATAAGTTTTGGTTCGCAATACTACCGTCCTTGCGTCAAACAGTAGAGAACTACCCCAAGTATTATCATAAATTCTTTCCTTGGCATTTTGCTGCTTGAAAGTTCGATAGAACCCTTGTGCCGCCCCGCCGCAGTGGTCTAGTGGCTAAGGCACTCGGCTGCTGACCCGCAGGTCGCGGAATCAAATCCCGGCTGAGGCGGCTGCATTTCCGATGGAGGCGGAAATGTTGTAGGGCCGAGTGCTCAGATTTGGATGCACGTTAAAGAACCCCAGGTGGTCGAAATTTCCGGGGCCCTGCACTACGGCGTCTCTCATAATCATATGGTGGTTTTGGGACGTTAAGCCCCACATATGAATCAATCAATCAGATCCCTAGTGCGGACTTCCTAATCATTCCAATTCTCCACATATCGGTCTCAGCTTCGTTCACCTTCTTTTTAATTGATAATTCTTTTTGGTTTGGCCCCCTGCTGCTTTCTAAGTATTTACCAGTCATTTTTCTAATTCGCTTTCTCCGTTTTGTATCGACAATCTTCATGTACAAGTAGCTGAATACCTTCCTAACCCAACGCTCCTCCCCAAGTACTGTCAATCGCTTCTCAAATTTTATCTTGCTGCTAGCTTCCCTGCCCTCAAATGATGTCTATCCCATATCTCCTTGTACTCCCTGATTTGGTATATTCCCGTGACCTCCTAATCCAAGCCTACCTATTCCACGTTGCTCAATTTCTAATCTTGCTTGAACTTCTGATCTCATGCACAAGACCGCATTGCCGAACGTCAGACCAGGAACCATGACCCTTTTCTATATTCCTCTCACAACATCATACCTATCGCAGCACCAGAGCCCCCTCTAGCTGATTTCATAAAACTCTGTGTCCTATATTTATACGGGTGACATAGGTAAATAACACATCGAAGCATGATAATCACGACATGCGTGTCATGTAACATGCATCCATGCAACACTCATGATGCGCTCGCGGCCGTTTCGCAAGCTTCACATATGCCAAAGTTGCTATTACGTGACCCCAATGGATGACGAATGTATATCACTGGTGCAAACATGAATGAGAGATGCGTGTCATGTGAGGAGCATGAGCACATGCCACAGTCAAGGCGCGAATATACTTCGGCGCGACCCAGTGTGCGTGCGCACTGGCATTCGTTTTGTCACGTCTCGCCAGCGTTGCCACGCCTGGCACAGGCCCTGCCGTATACTCGCAGGTGTGCGCGCCGCGCCGCGTTGCTTTGACGCATGTGCGTTTCAGCGCGTGTGGCATCCCTCCGTCACGAAAAGAGGCAGACACAGGGCTGTCTGGGCAATGCAGCAGAGCGAAATGGAGGATGTAGCATTTCGTGCTCGTTGTCGTCGGGCCGCACCGGAGGACGCTGGTCGCGTCGTTCGCGCCTGGCGTCAGACTACAGAGTGCTTGAGTTTCGCTAACATGGCGTCGCTTTGCCCAGCGTGCGTTCGCGTCAGCATTGCGTTGGAGTATATTGGGCCCTTCATGAGGCACTCACGGCCGTCATGCTAGTTCCACGTACACTGAATTTGGTGTCACATATCGTCAATAGAGGACGAAAGTAAACGACTCATCCAAACATGATAATCATGACACGGAAGTCATGTACGGCATAATTTTAAAGTGACTAATTTTAAAGTGACAAATCAGCATTTCTCATTCGTGCTTCGCGTATAATCGATTCCCACTGTACGTGGGATCTGCAAATTTTTTTCAATCAAGAAACCCACTAGCTGACGCTGCCAGCGTCGGCGTTGCGAGATGACAGATGGAGAATCGTGGGAGAGTGAGGGGATGCGCATGCGCAATGGGAATGTAAGCGCTGCGGGGAGGGATGCGTAGAGGACCGAGTGGAAGGGGGGGATGTGAGCGAGCGTAGGCTTGCAGACGCTGCCGACGTTGCCGTGGTGAGGCGAGAGATGGTGAACTTAGGAGGAGAGGGTGTGTGAACGCACAGTATTGGAGGTTACGCCACACACCGAAGTGAGCTCCACCACAAGATGTTTCGCATCTCAAGCACTTGATTGTAGCTGATCTGCAACAGGCTCAAGGCTTACAATGTTGAGTGCACATAACTTGCAGCTGATTCACTCTTATTTGCGTAGATTACCACTGCGGCCACGCTGTGCTGTTAATTCTCCTTTGAATTCTCGCAAAAATGCAACATACTAACGCTGCGTTACGCAAGCAGACTCTTGGTACGAGCATACGAACGCATCCTTAAAACAGATGCATTACGAACGGCGCATGCACACTCCTCTCCCGTGGCACGCTGCGTACGTAGCATCGGTATGTAGGCGTAGCCTTCTTTTTATTATGAATGTCAACAAGTTCCTCAGACGTTTCCATTGAAAATGGTGGCTAGATAAGTTTCTCATTGCGCTGTGAAAAGAGGAACGCGTTACAACCCTATGTTAGCTCCAAAAATAAAAGAAGCCCGTTCCGTTACATCTAGAAACATATCTCTATTGAAAATCCTGGGTTGGTGGATGCTGGAATAGTTGGTGGATATGGTGGAAAGAATAGTTGTTATAGTGGAAATATTTATGGATATGGTGGAGACTGTAGTGGGCATAGTGGTTGATGACGGCAAAAGCGGAAAAAAAATGATGGCAGATGGTGGTGGTGGTGGCGAGCCAATGGTGATGACGGTGGAAAATGTCGGCTGATGACGACAAGAGTGGGAAAAAATGGTGGCAGATGGTGGTGGTGGTGGCGAACCAATGGTGGTGACGGTAGAAAATGCCGGCTTATGGTGGCGAGGCAAAACGTGTTTGGTGGAAGGCTTGGTGAGCAAGGTGGATGACGGTGGCATGATGGAAGCTTGGTGGATTATGGTGGCATAAGGAAAAGCACATGACAGTATGTGAAATCACTTATTTGTATTTTTTATTCTTGAAAGTGCAGAGATATATGTTTACGGTCAAAAGAAACCAGCTCTGCTGATTACGCTTTCTAGTACGTTTTTTTATTCCTGTGGTGTCAACAACGCTTAGATTTCTGTGGAGCATAAAATATGCGGCGGGGAATATGTTTACATTTTGCGCACGTACTTACATCAGTTCGACAACCGCTATGTGTTTTTTGTTGTGATGTATGGAAGACTAGAGTTGTCACTGTGAACATGACAATAAATTTTTTACATCGGCACGCAGTTGTCGACAAATAGACGGGCTCCAGTTTGGAATTACCCCTTTCAATCATTAGAGAAGAATAGAGCGGTCACTTGATGTTGCTACGCTAGAAACGCAACTCTGGTAATTCTTGCACAATATATGTTTGAGCCATACCCTTAAGTTAACAAAGAGCGTGCGAATATGCATAAACTATCACTTTCGACATGCGTCGATATGAGCCCCAGCGAATTTGACTTTCGCCCTTCTGTTTTAACACCATGATTTCCACCAAAGGTTAGTCACACCGACCGAGCCCGTGCAAGTGTTATCGATGCTTCTGGGTTTCATATTACACAATTTTGACGAGTAAAAATGACAATGGAGCACAGCTGGGGCATCATTTAGACTAAATGAAGCCTTTTTATTGTGTACGGTGTCCGCGCAAGAAGCGACAAACATCGACGCGACGCGCTTGCAGCGCTTCCACCAAAGGTACGTCTCCCCTCACCGACAGCCACCGGTCGCACTCGACGGCACTTCACTGGCTCCTATGCGACAACATAGACACGACGATTCGTATGCTTACTGAACCAATATTATGGCATAATGTTTCTGGTGCACTGCATTCGTTTTGGTCAAGCCGTTATGTAGTTGTTCCTAACGACAGAGCAACAGCGGTGCGCTGGCAAGACTGCGCTGAGCGTTGCGCATAAAACATCAAAATCAAATGTGTGGGCATATCTATCGAATGAGCATACAAGCGTCATAAAGCCTGAACTGATATCACCCTTTGGAATGAGTTAGAAACGGATAATAAACTTGGCAGTAACCGCCGATAAACTCGACCTGTTCCTCAGTACACTAAGTTTTTTTTTGTTTTTTCCTTGCGATTATAAATTTTAGCAAAAACATACCGCTGTTGCCATTATCGCAGTGGCAATAGTCACAGGCAGGAGTTGTTTGTGTTTATCAAATGTGCAAATTTTAGTATCAGGCGCAGATCCCGTCCCTTCCGAGTAAACAACAAACAGGACTTAAGGTAAACAGTGACTTTGTGAGTTGACTATTTTTTCAACACCCACGTCGTCATCTGTTGGCGTGGCGCAGTGATTAGTGTGCTTAGTTTAAAATTCAGAGGTGGCAGGTTCGATTCCTGCGTGTTCCACCTTTTTTACGGGTGCTTTATACATAGTTTTTATACAATTATTTTCGTTATCTCTTTAGCGGCAGCTTGTCACGGTGGTTTTGACGCTGCTTCGCGTTCTAGCACTGCCGGCTGGAGCACGCCATCCACCATACGCCACAATACACCATGTGCCACCAACATTTCTACCGCTATAATCCACCAAAACGGTGGGTGGTGGAATCCATCATTTCTATGGTGGACATTTTTTCAATAGGGATATAACACGTAGTTGTGTCGTTACTCCACGATTAAGATTTTGAGTCAGTGTGTCTTCGTGGCCGGAACCCACATTGCGAATGTTATCAAACTCGTAGTATAACTTCGACAGAACATGCAGCCCAAACAATTATTCTACCTGCAACACTAATTTAACGTAAATTAATTTGCTCAGAAATACTGTGCTGTTGCTTATGGTGTTCAAGGGATAGCACCCATGTCACAGGCACAGTCGTGTTTTGTGTGTGAAATTAGGAACAAACTGCAACTTTTTCACTGATACTCTTGGTCAAGAACACATCCCTCTACTCCCAACAGCCACTGTAGTTTTGACTGGTATGCATCCGCTGACAAAAATGCTGAAATACTGTAATTAGAAGGAAATACCTCAGTAACCATTTAGGTGCAAGGAAGAAGATATCTATACATTTTCTCTTCAGCCTGTATTATTTTATAGTGTCTAGAATATAGTAGCAATGTTCTAGGCACTACAATTGTCTGAAAATTTTAGAGTTTACATGAAAGCGTTAACATCAGCCAATTTACATAAAAGATGTTTGTAAACGTAAAATAAAATAACAACAGTTTCTGATTTAAAAAACTTCACATAAAGAGGAAATAATAACGAATGTCAGAGTATTGCTGCAATATTGTTCTGATAGCTACAACTTGTACGATGCAAACAAATGACCCATTTAATGCTGTCATCGGACAGTTTGCTTCACTTTCTAAAAAGCATATATGCTCCTACGCTAAAATATAATAGGCGCTAGACTAAGCCAGCACTTGAAGTGATGTTCATTGGGTATGTCCATTGAAGCGTCTCGATCCAAACACGTGATTGCGCATTTGATTGCGCACCGCTGGATCGCAGACTGTTGGGCACTCATTGCACCTTACAATAGTCGTCTGTCAACGCACTCCTTCTTTTTGTCTGTTCCATTTTACCCTAGGGCAAATAGAGGCCCAGAAAACTATCCTCTAGGCCGGCCTATCTTACTTTCATAAACATTTTCAAAGGTCATTCAAATACTCATTGGGTAGCACTCGTGTTCTCAAAACCTAGCGGTCCGGCAGTAGTCCACCGCTATGCGAGGGGAATGCCATGTCTAGTTCTACGGAAGTGACGGCAAGGAGCTTGGGTCAAACACTTCTTATACTTATAATTAAAAAATTGGGAAAATAACAGCTCACGTTACCGGAAAATGTTATCGTAAGCACGTCAGCAGTTACTTCTCCTCAACAAAAACGAGTACGTTACTAAGTTACTGAAGAAGTCAATTGGTTATTGGTAGCACCGTTATTTGTGACGCTTTATGTGCAACACTGTCAGCAACTTGGACTACAGACCTGCACACATCATGGATCATCGTAGGTGAAAAGGTTGCAGAAAAATGCAAGAAAATCATTACCTTGAGGACACTGAAACAAAAAGAAGCCCCACACTTCAAAATCACGCAGAAATTGGGAATTGGAAGAAACAATTAGCATAGCAGCTGACCGCATCATGAAGGAATGGCTAAGTAATAAGCGGCAAAGCAAAGCGTATTACAGGCTGCCGGATCGAAGTGTTCGTCTTCACCGAGCGGAGATTTCGCTTGTTGCTTGCCCCTGCTGTACTCTGCAATGAAGCTTCCCCAGTTCCTGTGACGCATTCTAATCTGTGGGGTTTCGCGAGGGTGAGAAAAAGGTACTGATATAACTTCGTGGTTTGAAAGCACACACCACTAAATTTCATATCTTTTGTCTACCGAGTTATTGTAGTGGGTACGGACCTCAACCTCGTGGGCTCAGTCACTGCTGCGGCGTTCACATTCTGATAAAAGCAAAATTATAAAGGCCAGTCGACTCTGTGCTGCCATTGAACATTTAAGAACATTAAACGGTGGAAATTTTGGGAGCCCCCACATTGTGGCGTCCTTCATAATCGTGTTATTACTTTGGAACATTAAACATCAGATAAGCATTAGATATTATTCTTAAACTTGTTCTCTCTTGGACAGGGGTCAAAATTGCTCTGGACCTCATGAGGAGCGATCCCATGCGTTCTATCGGAGCGGAGCCCTGGAGCATTCCTCTTAAAGCATGTGCATCAAAGGGTCCAATCTGGAGCGATGCCTACCTGGCCTGCTTCGTGAAGCACATGGCTCACACCACGTGGCACGCCTGCTGTACTTGTCCCATGGGCAATGATAGAAGAGCCGTAGTCAACCACGAGCTCAAGTGCGTATACTTTGCTATTCAAATGAAACTGAACCTTGTAGGCCCGTATTGAACGTTGCGGACCATATTATTGCTTGTGACATAAACGTGCGCGATTGCTACCGTATCCTCAGATTCTAAATATTCGCATTGCGCTTCTGATGCCGACACCTAAAGCAAACGCTACCGCCAGGGAAAGGTGAGGGTGCCCCTAGTGCCCATGGCAGTTTCACTGCTAAAACAGTCGAATCAGTATTGGAAATCCAGTGAAGCAATCTCACTCTGCCTGCCAATGGAAGGGCATGTGAAGTGTAATTGTTGAACGGCAAGATAATGCGGCTTTAGACAATGTGTTTCTTTAGACAATTCTGTTGTTTCTTCACAACCGTTTCCAGTGGTAAACTGCACGTACACGCGCAAATGCTTTGCTGCAGCCCAAGTGATTGTTGCAGCAATTCAAGTATTTTTAATTGCATTTTCATTCATGGGGTCAACGGCACTTTTTACACTAAAACGTGACAGTGTGTGACAATTTATGGCATAAAAAATTTGAAAACAATCACAAAGGTTATGCGTAATTTTACAAACTGAACATAAAAATTTAACGATGGATTCAAAATGAATCGCGCCCGGCGTGCAGAAAATTGAGCACTCGTTAGGTCACCCTTGAAGTACTGGAAACAAGAAAGCGATGAATATTGTGTGAAGGTCCGCCATAGCCTAATCTTCTTGTTGAAAATGGCAGATCATCTTATTTGTGCTAGCGGATCACCCAACCTGTGCGTGTGGTTGTTTGGGTTTGTCTCCTTTTTTCAAGCCTAAAAGAAGGAAATCACAATATCAACCTTTTGTTTTTCTGGGCAGCCATTAAACTCAGATATAGCCACTACGACGCTTTTGCGGATTGAATACATTGTTCTTCTCGCCTGTTTCTAGTTTAAAAAAGGAAAAAAATTAGCATTACACACCGCATACAAAGAACAAACTGTATGCGCGTGTATTTAGGAATGCTTGCCAATTTTTCCGAAGAAATTCAGCTTCGGCACACCTTCACTCATATAATCAACTTTTCTTTAGTATTGTGCATTCTGTTATTCAACATACATCTTTAGCGCCTGCAACTGATGCTATTTACCCTAAGTAAGGTGTTGAACTTTGAGAGTGTTGAACCAGGGCAACACGCGCAAATTTTCTGTATGGCAAGCCATTTGTCCTTGGCAAGCCATTAGATTGAGCAGCAAGCCACTTCTTAATTGCATTTAGTACCTGCAACTATATATTTATTACCCATAATGTACTACGTACTTTGCAAGTCCCCCTCCTTCCATGTCTTAATAGCACTGAGCATACTGTAATCGACAAAAAAAGAAACTAGAGTAACTAATGCTGCAGCATTATTACATGATGGCTTCGACGGATGACCGATAGATGCTGCACACTTATTGTCTTTGCTTAATATGAGCATCCAACAAAAAATGTATTTTTGTGTCTGTAATGCTGTATCTGTATTCCGGACTACTTTTTGTGCTTATTTAAAAGGTATCTCCGAAATATCCTGCTATGTTAGGAGACCTAAATCTCAGACATAGGTATGCGAAACATCGCAAGACATATTCCGTAATACAGGTGCAGAAATTCATAGACAAGAGTGCTCTTTTTTTTAGAGATTCGGACATTCCGGAAAGTCATATGGGCAGAATCCGTCGGCCATTCGTCGATGCCTTGATTTCATAATCACGGAATATTATTTACTGCCGTTTATTTTTGTATACTACAGTACGCTAAGTGCCTTTAAGCCATAACGCAGGTAGGGGTACTCACAAATTGCAACACGGGTAAAAAGTATATACTTGCAGGCATCAGTTGCATTTAAGAAGTGGCTTACTGCTCAATTTAGTGGCTTAACACGAAATAATGCATTTCAGTATCGGTATTTCTGGCTTCCAACAGATGTATTTCGTTACCTGCACTACGGAATACTTTAAGTATCTCTGCCCAGCTCTTAACAAGTATATTGTAGCAATATTTTGAGATAACATTAACAAGATTTTCGTGCTTCCGTCGGGGTCGTGCTCTGTCGCATGAGCGCTATGGCGATTACCATACATGAAGAGCGAGTTGTTTTACGGATGAACGGCTCACTATTCCGGACTTCCAGCAGAGTTTTCTTGTTGTAGACATCTACATAAGGCCTTGAAAGATACTCCAGTTCGTTTTATGCCATGCTGTTTCGAACCATTTTTTTCTTTATAGAATGAATCGATGCCTAATATCTTCATTTCATTTGCATATGAATTAAAGTATACTATTCTGGAGCGATCAGAAGATATGACACTGTAGCGGTAAACTCAAAAAGAAACACTCGGAGGCAAAAAGTAAGAACGTCTACCTCTAACTATGTTTGACTGTTGTTATAGAACATCGTGTCCTATAGCAAGTGCCAATTCGCCCTAGAAAACTTTCGTAAGATCCTACATACTTTGAGGATGTAAACATGATTGGAAAGCAAGTAAGACAAAATCAACATAGTTTAGAGAAAATTGTTTTGGTTATTTTAGTCCCAATTATTCAGACAGTAATGGTGTAATGGTTGTGGCTGGCTTTCAGTGAAACAGTGGGAGTACATGGCTCATTCAATTGTAATTAAAAACTGTCTTTTTGGGTTCCCGATACAGTCAGAAATTACCATTTCAATTACAACTGGTTTAGAAGTTTAAGATACTTAGGAGTGATTCAGGATCTTTCGGTTTCTGGATTTGGCTTATGTGAGGCAAACAAAAACGCCGAATCTCGTCTCAGCATGACATACCAAAGCTTTTGACGGTCTACTGGGTTGCCAGAAGACCATACTTAGTCGCCGGCAGTGCATCGCCGAGGATTTATTGTTTTGCATCTCTCTATATGCAAAACATTGGAGGCAATGCTCGAGTGTTTTGCTACTGCAGGCGTTAGCATGGCTTATATTACATGCTATCGAGCTAAAGCTTGCATGTTTAATTGAATGGCATTTTGTCTCATGCCTCAATCACTCACAGTTTCAATCATTCTTCATCTGTTTTCAGGGTTTGGGGTGTGCAGAAGTTGCGAGTTGTGGACGCATCTGTCATGCCCACAATAGTGACGGGAAATCTCAACGTGCCTACTTTGATGATTGCCCAGAAAGCAGCTGCCATGATTCGAGATGCTGATCCATAGTTTACAATAATGAACTACTGAACACAAGCTATGTTATGTTTCTATTTTCATCGTCGGACATCATTGACAAGACGAAATAAATGAACTTCTGAACAGTGACCAAGCTGGCATCTCTACTGGTTAGAAGTCATTTTAGCTTTTATTGTGGTCATACTGTGGAAACTATTACGTATGATGCTTTTATGCGCTCATTTTAGAATGAGACTTTCTCTCCTCAGCTTCAGACATTCTATAATGCCTTCAGAAGGTCAGTCACGTGACAGATACTGCGCTTTCATCTGATAACGATGCTCATGGTCAGCGCTTCGTCGCTGCTGATGCCTGTTTCATTCCTACAGGTCATGGGCACATTCCGACTCTGAGATCAAATAAGATCAGTACGGGGGATTTTTTCGTAGCACATTGCAGACGCTAAATCTATGGTGGGCTTACCATTGCTTCTAGTCTGGTACTCTTTCAAGACGGCACAGGTTTAGTTACGGCAGTTAGCCCTACTTCTTTGCCTGTTGCGGTGCCGCAGGGCATCAGGGCCCCAGTGCAATTTGCTTCACAAATACTGAACCACTTTCTCTGGTGCCCCTTCACGTAGACTCGCCATATTTTCCCGCGAGTACTGATAACCTTGCTACAACGGTTGTTTAACAGACGCAATAAATCTCAATGTCACGTCACAATGACATCGGCTGCTTTAACAGCCGCAATAAATCTCAATGTGACGTCAGCGCATAAACAAGAACTTTTGAGTATATTTCAAGGAGTCGGCGCTTATTTGATGTAAATTCCAAGCTGCTGGTAGCACTTCCGTCGCCTTGCATTGAATCGAAACAGAAGGCAATACAACTGTAAAATTGTACACACTAAACGAAAATGACCTGAAATAACCTCAAAAACTGGGTAAACCATTTGTCCTCTAGCGCACTACCTTTCCCGGGTTTTTTCTACCACCTACTATTGAGGTAAAAATTTACTTTCGTGCTAACTGAGTTTTTGAACGTAGGGAGAGTAGTAAATATTTACCCCAGTGAGGTTTTTGAGCGAGTATAGAGAGAGTAAATTTTCGCTGCCTTCAAAAGGTTTTTGAGGTGATTCCTGGGAGTTATTTCTGGTGGTAAAAAAATAAAAATTGACGGTGCATTCACCCAGAGTCGACAAACTTATTGAATGGCAGAATTGATTGAATTTATTAAACGGCAGAATTGGTGACACAGATTCACATACAGACAAACGCGCACACATACAAACGCACAATAGTACAACACTCGAACAGACTGCACGCGTTGCTCGACTATACTACGACAATCCGGTATATATAGGCACGACTTTTGACCGGCCGTGTATTACCGGTAGGAGAGCTCTTTTTTAGCATTAACAACAACGGTTGAAGGTGCAAGCGTAAACTTAAGGTGGGCTGCAGGGAACAAAATGTCTCACCAACCTTTTATTATAAATCGACCCGATCTCACATTTTTGATTATCCAATAATTACTTGGCGCACTGGGCTCATGGCCCCACGCGTGTTATCACTGCTGATGCACAAGTCCATAAGATATACCTAAGTACGCACAAACCACGGTAGCTCAATGATTTTCACTGAGCGACGGTGCACACACAATAGCAGCACGTATTCATAACAACGGGCGTAGAAGAGCGGTCCACGCCAGCATACAAGCTGCTTACCGACGGCGCGCTAGGCCTTTTCGAGGAGCACGGCGATCTGATGAAACAGAGCTGGCGATCACAGAACACATATCCTGTGTGAATTTCGTCGTCATTTCAGACACAAATGAACACTTGACGGCAGTCTTTTGGGGACGGGTCGGTGTATGCATACTTCCAACGAAAGACCACCGTCCGGGTTTTCTTCGTGCTCACCGGCAGCCGCTTGTTGGTTTCGGCTGCCTCTTATCGGCTTCGTGCTACATGTTTGAGAACAGTTGGTGCATGAGGCGGGCGATTCGGGCAGCACTTTACTGATGCAGACATCGCGTACTGTGGAAAAAAATATATGCGATGCTTCTTTCACCTGCCCCGGCGACACACTCCCACTGGTCACTGGCGGCCGCGGCTCGGTTCCCACGACAGAGTGAAGCATTTCACTTATCGCTTCTCCAGTAGGCAATCACGGACGATGACGCCAGATTGATTTTGTTACCACTTGCAGATCTTCGCGATTCGGCTCGGAAGCGAGATATCCGCGACGTGAAGGTTCGGAGGCCCTCTGAAGCGCACGGTCACTTGATGATGTAGGAAGCACGTGAAATCCATCTGCCCAACCAGACAAACAGATACCGAGCTTCTTGCACCGTCTATCTCCAAGGCTACCGTCGAGCAAAAGCCAACAATTTGCGAAAATATGCAGGACAACTTTCCATAGCAGGTTTTCTTTCTTTTTTTCTTTTTTGAGAAGCCTCCTCCACCCCGTCTTTTTTTTCGTTCACAGAATGCTGTTCTCGCTTGTTGTGCTTATGCTGCACCCAGTTCCAGTAAAAGTGCGTTGACTCGAAGTCAGTCCTGAGACACGGCGATGCCAAAAAAAATCTGTGGTCCTCGCGTACCTTCATGATTCACTGAGAGCGTCACGATGGGGGCATGGGGCGAAAGCCGCCGAAGCAGCTGCACCTTGCAATCACGTGGTAATAAACTCTGAAACGCAGGTTAAAAGTCACGTGATCGAAAACTCCCCAAGTGGTAAAACTGGATTTTGACATCCTTTTACTACTTGCCTGAGGGGTGGTGGTAAAACTATGCCATGTACCATCTTTTACTCCTACACCTGGTAGTAGCTTTAAACGCGAGAGAGTTTTCAGAGGTCATGAGCCGCAAAAACCCCAAACTCAGATAGTTTTTGCTTACAGTGTACGCTGCCGCCCATATAGAGTGTCTTCTGTAGAGCGGAAAATCATCCAGAACAGCGTTGGTAGTATGCTCAAACGAGATGTCATCCGGCCTTCATTCAGCTCTTGGTAATCATCTGTAGTGCTAGTCCGAAAGAAGGATGGTCAAGTGCGATTCTGTGTCCATTCTTGAGCACTTAATAAGATCCCGCGCAAAGACGTGTACCCGATGCTCCCAATCGATGACGAACTTGACTCTCTGCAAGGCACTGAACTTCCCTTCAGCTTCGACCTATGGTCTGGTTATTGGCAAATACCTATGGACAAAGCGGACAAGGAAAAGACTGCCTTTAAACATTAGACGAGCTGTAGTAATTCAACGTCACGCCTTTCGATTTGAGTAATGATCCTGCCACGTTTGAACGCATGATCGCCACAGTTCTACGTGGCCTTAACAGGAAACCATGCCTGTGTTGTCTAGATGACATCATCGTTTTCTCCTTTTTTTCGTACGCATCTTGATTGTTTGGAGAAAGCTTTGCGTGTATTTCCAACGCTGGACGTCAGCTAAACACAAAGAAATGCCATTTCGCCAACAAGAATAGCACGGTGTATGGCCGCCTTGTCATCAAAGACGGCGTTCGGCTAGATCCTGAAAGCTCATTCACACCGAAGGCGGCGTGGCAAGGCGGCGAAGCAGGATTTCCGAAGTGGTGAGTGCGTGAACCTGTTCAGACCGCATGCCTCCTTCGTCTGGCCGCGCGGCAGAAAAGGCGGGCATCTCGCCATTTTGCGCACGTGTCCCTATGACGTGCGAGTGCTTCTCCCAAACGTACACCCGCTCCACCACCGCGCCTCCGCTGCGAGGCGTTCTGATTGGCTGCGGCAAAGCGGCGAGCATTGACAGGCGGCCAAAAATCGCTCCAAGATCGATCGGCCTAGCCGCCTGGTTTTTCTGCTGCTTTTGCCGTCTAAAAAGGAGGTTTTTCCCGCATTCCGCGTTGCCACCCTCGCTGCTTTGGTGGCCCCGCCTTCGGTTTGAACGAGCCTTGACAAACTTGCTGCCGTGATATGCTTTCCTCGGGTACAAAATTGGAAACACCTACGAAGTTTCCTGAGCGTGGCGTCCTACTTCCCACACTTCATCAGTCATTTTGCTGCTATCGCGTCACCACTGCACAAGCTGCTGACATCAGGATCTTTTGTCGCTTGGAAAGACGACTACGAGCGTGTTTTCAAGCCCTCAAGCATGCTTTAACATCCGACTCTGTTTTAAGTCACTTCGACGGAAACTCACCTACATGTTTGCTCACCGACGCGAGTGGCCGTGGCAATGGTGCAGTTCTACAACGGGATGCCAATGCCACTTCACGAGAGAGAGTTATTGCGTATGCTAGTCATAACCTCACGGCTGCTGAACAAAACTACTCGATAACTAAGCAGGAATGTCTCGCTGTCGTTTGGTCTGTTGGATGCGAGATTGAGCAGGGTCACCAACTGGCGGCAAATGCCCGAAATGGTAAAGTGTGAATTGCTTCTTGCGCCGTCTGCTAGCTACATCGTGTTTCTATGTGCGCGTATGTCAAGCTCGTTCTCAAAGTCTGGTTTGTCCGGTCATGTCAGCGCGAGTGTAACTGTTTCTGCGTATGCCTGAAGCGACGTACGAAAGCATTTGGTCTTGCTCGGCTGCTAATAAATTGTATAAGATCAGCGAGTGCATCTTTTAAGGGTGCTGGTTAATGTCGTCGTACCCTCTTTTCACCAGAATAATTTTAGAGAGGCTGCCACTTTCTGTTTCAAGCACAGCGCAAACTGCTCTTGGCATCCTCCCAAACATAAGGACTTTTAAATGCTGTGTGAATTCTGCGTTTTATGGCGGCATGGTTGTAAAAAAATGTTCTTGGCCGTGCATTCGCGCCAGGTTGGTGGGTGTGAAATACGGTACTGTAGTTTATCGATCATGTGAGGAGCCTTCCCTATCGAAAAAAACAGCGTTTCCAGTGTCTCCCAGTGGGTTACAGCGCGCTGAGTGACACTGGAAATGCTTCACAGTGTGTCCCAATGTACTACAGCACGCTGCGAAGCACTGGGCCACACTGTACAGCGTAGCCCAGTGTCCTAAAACGCACTGGGAGGCACTGGTCACGCTGTACAGTCGCTACCGCACAAAGATAACGTTAGCGGCATATTGGAAGATACTAGGCGCCATCGGTGCACTCTCTGCAAGATTTCATATTGAATCGCAAGATGCCGAGCCTAAAATTTCCCGCATATAATGGTATTTTCATCTATCTTCTACACATAAATAGCTTTAGTTTTAGTTAGGCGAGGATGCGAGTACGCTAAACCTGTCGAGCACGTGGGTCAGGGGCGCTGCCAAAATTTCGCTGGGGGAACAACGACAATTGTGTTTCTGCACGAGGGTAGGAAGGCACAGAACTTATGAGTCGTGTTTTAACTCTGCTTGCTCGGAGGGACGAGGGGGGTCTCACGTGAGAAATGCAGGGAAAATAAGCTCCAGCCCACCCATGCGTGCCCCCCCCCCCCTGGCGCGAGTTCGCTTTCCTTGAAGTTTGATCACGTCTCATCAATGTATTTCATAGACCGCATCGATAGAATTGATAATTCGCAACACAGTACGACAATATTATCAGTCTTTTAATCAAGACCAACCAACTCTAGCAGTGAGTTGTTGTGGTTCGTACCGTAGAAAGCCGCACTTCCCCGGCAGCAGTTATCCAATGCAATGCCCAATCTCGGCGTTTTCAGCTTCTGAATTGTGTAGTCGAAAGAAAAATTATTGACAACTCATGGGTCGGTTATGATCTAAACTACAATTTAACAATTATTAGACTCTTTCTAGCGGAATATCTACGATATTCGCAGCAACCGTGGCACAAGAAGTACGGCCCTAAGAGTCGTTCCATGCGCTTTCCACAGAGCCGCAACGCACGTGCCGGAACCTTATCGCACGCAAGCGGGGGATAAATAAGCCAATTGGCGACGCTACGGAGGGTGAAAGAGGGTCACCAATTGGCTTATTTGTGCCCCGCTTGCGTACGGCAAGGGTCCCGTCACGTGCGTTGCGGCTGTGTGGGTTGCGCGTGTAAAGGCCTTAAGCCTAATAGCCGTTTCGACTAGAGAGAACTGCTGCGGCTGTCGTACACTGAACGTAAACGAGTAGGACAGAAAATACTTCCGAACTATCGAGGGACGAAATCTACAGTGCTCAGTCAGCAGTTCAGATGAACGCTGTTATCAATATAGGTATGACTAACTGCATAGTGAGTCACTACTATTGCCGTAACACATCTCCAGCTACGCTAACAAGCTTTGCGGCAAAACGTGCCAGATGAATGTGATCCAAGGCAACCCGCAAAAAATAAGCTAACAATCACCTGTTAGTTTGGTGCGAGCAAGAAGAGACGAAACACTCTGTATTTAAGCGAGAAAATCAAAATTTTAGATGCCTTAATTACTTTTGAGAAGCACAGTACACACAATTTCGTCTTTTAGGTGTTGTGTAATTAGCAGTGTGTTAGACTTAGGATGTGTGAGATGTAGTGGTAGTGAGTTCGACTTCGGCTCACTCAATTTTTTTATATTTTTTTATTTTTTTCACTGCGCGCGTGTTTCATCCCTAATTACGATGTGCGCATGACCAAAATTGTTAAACACAATTTGAAAGCCAGATATTGGCCGATAATGGCTGTCCCAGTGTGCAGCGCCAGTGTGCCTCGTGCAGCCTGGCACGGTCCCAGTGTCAGCGCCACACTGGTCTAGTAATCAGGTATGGCGCTGGGCTAGCGCCACTGCTTTTTGCGATCGGGTTTGTTGTGTTTATCTGGCTGTGGTACCATTACATAAAGATATTACTACATTTCTATGTATATATCACTATCGCATAAACTGTGAGACTTCAATACTTACACTGTGCCTAAAACAAAGTTCCCTTTGCAACCGTGTCCTAAACTTATAAACAATTTTAAGAGCCCAGACGTTTAAAGTTAATTCCGGCGGTATGCCTTACTTATATTGTCGTATCATTTCGCGAAAATTTATCATCTTCTTACAATATTTTCAGTGTTTCTGTGGCATTGTTAGTAGCCGATCCTGGCAGTGTTATTTTTGTCTAAAAAAACACGCTTGTCTCATTAACCAGGCTTTTGTTGTAGCCCCGTCATCCACGTCATCTAGCGATGAAAGCTTTCTGCTGAAGTGTTATATAAGATTTTTACTGGTGCAAGAACATGTGCGTGCACGTGATAAACGCAGTGTAGAGCAAAGCGCCATCACCCGCTAAGTTTTCCAGACTAGGCTTTCCAGACTAGGCGCCACTTTTAATGGTGAACAGAATAAGAAAAAAACATAAGTGCATAAGGTGCGAACGGTGGTTTTGAACGAATCACACAATTATGCGGGCTTCCTGCGATCTTTCTTTTTTTTGTAGTATGTACATGACAAAGATATAAATAAGCAGTTCGGTCGTGCTACAGCAGTGCGTAGCAGGCGAAACCCAAGCTAACCACGTACAAACAATACCGCAAAGGCATGGTTTAGTGCGAAAGCGTGAGTAGTCACCCAGAGCGAGCATCGAAAGGCAAAATGCGCTTTACTCGCGCGTACGTCAACGTTGTACAGGCGTCGTGCACCGATTCAGAAGAGAAGAGTGTAGATATTTTATTAACATATACTTTTAATAACATTTTATTAGCAGTAAACTGTAGTCAAGGCACTTTATCCGCCGACAATTGGCTCAGGCCGCACGCAATGAAGAGCCTATGCGTGTATTTGTATACGCGCCGCTGACCGCATATCCACATCTGCGCGGGATGGTTCTGCCATCTACAGCATGTCGCAGGCAATGGAAAAATCTTGACTGTATCTTTGTGGACGCAAAATCACGGTTATTACAAATTTTTATGCCTTATGCCGGCGATAATCGCTGAAAAACATCTCTGGTCGCCACGGTCGTGGGGTGCATTGCCTACAAGAGTGCAATTTTGACACCATCTACAAGTCTATAGAGACGCCAAGGTGCAGACTCTCTCTTTCGCTACCGCTTTCACTGCAATACTCGAATGCGTCTCCTCATTGCTCGTCTCCTGGGCACGACACTGCGTCACCCCGAAAATTATCTCACCTTGCGGTTATCGACACACTGGTTTCCAATCGCTACACAGCGGTTCGCCACTCGCCAGCGTGATGGTTCATATTGCAATCAGATTATCCAATGCCTTAGCGGCAGATCACTCCCAATTCTAGGTTGCGCCGGCAACCACGGCATTTTAAGCTCTATAACACAGTGCTCTATGGTTACGTCTACACTACTGATAGACACCGCTAGGTTCTAGTATTTCTGCATCTTTACGTCTCCAAGTCCTCGAAGACTTACACGACGAACCATGTGCAGGCCACTTGGGGTTTCACAAAACACAAAGCCGCATGACGAAATGTTTCTTCTGACCTGGCATTTATACCTTTGCGGCCAAGTACGTTGCATTGTGCTCTCTGTGTCAACGTTGGCAGCGATCAACTTCCTGGCCTCCTGCTGCCAATTCCGTGTCCCTAGACAACTTTCGCCATTGTTAACGTAGAATTACTCGGGCCTCTCCCCATCACGCAAGGAGGTCATCATGGGATTATGAATGCTGTTGATCACCTGACATGGTAAGCAAAGACTGTGGCACTACGCACAAGTGCTGCTTCAGACGTCGCAGACATTTTTCTTAACGTCATTTTATTGTGCCACGGTGCACCTCGCGTCCTCCTGAATGATCACGCCAAGATGTTCCTGTCCACCATCATCGAAAGCCTGCTCAACACCTGTGGCACATTTCATAAGACGACGTCAGCCTACCACCCCAGAACTAATGGGCTGACAAAGAGATCTTCTCGGACACTAACAGACATGCTATCGATGTATATCGCGCCAAACCGCGACAAATGGGATACAATTTCGCCTTTTGTGACGTTTGCCCATAACACCGCTGTTGAAAGAACTACTGGCTACTCTCTTTCCTGCCATTCACCGACATTCACCATCAGCGTCTCTTCCCTAAATGTTTCAACTGACGCCTCATGAACCGTTTCAGAGCAGATCATCGCAAAGCTTCAGGAATGTCGGCAACGAGTTTGCCCTAATGAAGCCAATCGGCAAGATTGCAAGCAATGCTATGACAGCTCTCATCGCAACGTCTCCTTCAGTCCGATGGATGAAGTGTTTCTTTGGACGCCCATTCGTACTTCAGGATTGTGTGACAAGTTGCAGCGACACTTCATTGGACTATATATAACCAATGACGAAACGTGATCATTTAATTATCATGTCACTCCTACCGACCATTCTTCAGATCATCGCTGTCGAGGTTCGGAGTTGGTCATTGTATCGCGTCTCAAGCCGTTTGTTCGACGTTCTGTTTCCGCCTATAACACGTCCAGTATATATATATATATATATATATATATATATATATATATATATATATATATATATATATATATATATATATATATATATGAAATAGATGATCAGAGTTTCTTCCGGCTACCGTATTAAAAGTTATAAACTTCGAGAATAGTGCAGTATAGGAAACAAAACAATAAAATATTTATTTAATCCTAACAGTTTCGGCTGGTGGACCAGCCTTCTTCGGAGGATGTAAGTGAAATGATACAAGTTCCCGTAGCAGAGGGTCACCCTCACAGTTTAAAGGCCCTCCAAAAAAAAGGACAAACGGGCGAACGTGAAGGGTCTTTAAACTGTGAGGGTGACCCTCTGCTACGGGAACTTGTATCATTTCACTTACATCCTCCAAAGAAGGCTGGTCCACCAGCCGAAACTGTTAGGATTAAATAAATATTTTATTGTTTTGTTTCCTATACTGCACTATTCTCGAAGTTTATAACTCTATATATATATATATATATATATATATATATATATATATATATATATATATATATATATATATATATATATATATACTCAAGTACATCCTGCGTGAGCGGTCACGTCGTTTATTTTTGACGTTTCGGCCTAGAGTCTGCCGTTCATCAGGATTGAGGGTACAGTTTGTTGGTGCTCAGCTTTATACAATTTTAAACCAGTGGGGGAGAAAGAGAAAGTGGGAAAAAAACGAAAAAAGAGAAAGAGAGAAAAGAAAAAAAGAGGAATATAAGGTTGACTCCAACGGGCGCCCCTTTCACTCTTCCTTCCCCTTCCCCCTCCATCTCTCTCCTTTTTCTCATTTTCACCTTTAGGATGTCTGCGGTCTGTGTATCCTTCCTTTTACTAATGCATTGTTCCCGACCAGATGGCGCCTCCTGGTTCTGGCGGTTGGGTGGGGTGGAAAAAGAGCTTTTGTAAGAAGTTTAGGCCTTTAATTACTCAGCGACCCACCGACATCTCGTTGTAGAAAGAGGGGCGCCGCGCTTTGCCGCAGAGGCTGGCAATCGGACGCAATGGCAATTCTCGCCCACTTCTGGATTACGCGTGTAGTAGGGGCCTCCCGACTGTGCACAGGGTTGCTGTTGGGCATGTCATGTTTGGCACAATTGATTGGATAGTTAGGTAAAAACAGAAAAAGACGACAGCTTTACTTTGCAGGAGTAGTTACACTCTGAATTATTTTGAGTTGTCCAGTGCCCTTCACAGCTGCACTGCCGTGCACTCGGTTATTTTTCAATTATTGCTGTTATTGTTTTCTAATGCTTCCATTGCTGCAAGTGTACCCGGATTCTCATTTATTCCTCTATCGAGGGGGTTAAATCGGTGGATAAGGTATGACTCTCGTCGTTCACGTTTTCCGTTTGATTTAAATCCCGTATCTAAGAGCATTACTGATAGCTTGTCGAATGCATCGTTGGGAAGATTGAGATGTTTTAACAAGGGTAGATTTGGGGCTAATTTCGCATGAGCTTTGTGATTATTGAAGTGAATCCTAAATGGTGTTTCTGTTTGTCTGATTTACTGCATACTTCACACGTTTCATTCGAGTAGGTACACTACATTGGAGGAATCACAGGTTACTTGGATTGTGTGCTGGTTGCTTTGTGTTTTTCTCGCATCGCTTTACATACAACCTATTGTGACTTTAAACAGGGTCGGCATGAATTATTAAGGGGTGAGGTATTGATTTGAGAGTGGACAAGTGTGTCTTTGAGATAGCGTGGTCGTCGGTAAACGAAGCCAGGAGCGGATGGGAATGCGCGTTTAAGACGTTCACTTTGTTTCAGAATGTTGTAATGTCGTTTAAGGATTTTGTTTACATTGGGGAAATTCGTGCTGTAAGTTAAGCAGAGGTTTGTTTGTTGTGGGTCTTCTTGCGGTGGTCGCTTCATAAGTAAGTCATCACGCTTCAGTTTTCTCGCTTTTTGAACGGCGTCATCAATTACATGTGGGGAGTTGTGTGCCGCTGGTCGAGGGGTCCCCAGCTCAAGACAGCATACTTCAAAGGGTCCGCCGAACTGCTCGCTTAATTAGCGCGGTGATTTGCGGCGGCCGCCATGGTCTCTTCCAAGGAAGATGCTGCATTTGTTGTCCTTTCTCGAACGGCTTACGGCGTCGTGGTGACACGCTGTCTCACCCTCCGGCTAAGGGGGACAATAACTGGTGGGCATAGGCAGCTGGCTCTTCGGCTACTTGTTTGAGGATTAAAAGAGCGCCGCTCCCTCGTCAGCTCTAGGGCCATTCACAACAGCTCGTCCACCAGCGAGAGATTCGACCTGAGGGTGACCAGCTGCACAGGTTGTCCGAAGTGTCATTGTGTGGTGCCGTCATCTAAGCCACTGCCGATGACGCCCAGCCAAGGACTCTCTTCCGCTCGTTCTTCGCGGCTCTCTTCTGCGAAAAGCATTTATACACAACGTCACAAGCACGGGAGAGCACCCTGTCCGCACTGAGACACATCGAGTCCCCAAAAATCCTTCAAGACAACCTTCCTTAAGTAGTATTACCAAACACAAAGCAGCAATCTGAACGTTTTTCTGAGCTTTCGCCAACACTGTCAATCCCGATCCGAGAATAATCTTCCCATTAACTGCTTTCAAGAAATCTAACTGTCAAGTGATGCGTTCCTTGTGACATACCTGTGTGCTAGCATTAGTAATCAGCTGTAACCTACCATGCCTCATACTCCTAATGTAAAGCATTTTGCTGCACGCTACATGTTAGCTCCTAAAATTTCATGCCGCCAAAGCTAGTCATCAGTTCCCTCAGAGCTGACGAAGAGACAACTGTCATGCTGCACCTGCATCAGGAACATCCACATCCGCAAATGCACGTCATAGTGCTTCTGCGTGGATAAACTACAATTTTACTTCTCTTGCGATTACTACTCTCAGAAAGCATACAAATAAACTCGTGAACTAGCATTTCTTGCTTGCAAACTCGACACATGCAAAGAAAACATTATATTAAAAAAAGAGTTTTCCATGAACCCTGAAAAAACTGCCAAGAAATATCTTTGCGTCACTGCACTCAGTCGTACTTAGTTCATAGCGTCGCCCCTGCTCATTTACACGTATCTACCGTGACGCAGGCTCTATGCGTGTCGTTTATGCAATCGCACAATGCTTACTTTTGAAAAATGTAGAACGCCCAAGAAATGAACAACACCCAAAATGGGCTACCTAAACGTTATGTAGTAGCCGACATACACAATGAACACGTTCTGAAACCCAAAACAAACTTAAACTGGCAAACTTCAAAACAAGACGAATATACTTGTGAACATCATCAAAAGCCTATGGCTGTCTATTCCCTTTTCAGACAAACGCACGGTGTCGCGTCCTGTGGGTCTTTCTTGGCAAATGGGAAATGGAACAATGGCATAACCCATTCGCTTCACCTCTGACCCCGCAAAGCTCCTCACTGGCAACCAGTTCTTACTCTCGCACAGTTACTATTAGCGAGCCATGGACCTCGCACTACCGTCGTCCATCGAACATGATGCCGATAGAGCGACGAAAGGCTGACTGTCCCTTCCTTTCTGTTTGCCTTTTCACCAAATCTGCTTATTCTTTTTCGTTTTGTCCGGTGGCTCGGATGCATGCAAAGCAACTCCGGCGCCGATGACAAATACCAAATTCTATAAACTGCTCAGAATGTTTACCAACTTTCTTCAAGTGGGCTGTGCTCTTTATCGTATCCCTTGCTTTACGACGCCGCTTCCGTCTACGCTTCTTCTTAAGGGTCACTTCTGAGCCTCTCGCTCCTATCTTCTGTACACTCTGCTCATTCGAAGATGGGTTTCTTACCCAGTGGGCCAAAATCTCCTTGGAATCTGCATGCATGATTCACCGTCGGGACAGCCACAGTGTGCCTGTGCCAGATGTTCTAAAACTATCTTAGCTGTTTCGCTAGATGAAACCTTGGCACAGCCCCTCATTGTACTTATTCTGGCCTTCGTCGGCCTCTTCTCTTAGCGTAGAAACAATCGCAGTTGTGAAACTCACTTTGTTCTTAAAGTTGCCATTACCCTCATCGGTGATAGATTCTTCTCTATGCTTCGATCTCAACTGCAACGTAGTCCCTTGATATTTTCTTTTGTCTACTGATGGCACGGAACGGAAACGCCATACACTATTTTCCGTCAGCTGTCATCACCTTAGTTTGAACGAGCTCATCTTTTAAGCCCTGCAACTTGCTCTAATGCTCTTCACTATCCTCCCGATAGATATATAAACAGCACACAAGGGCTACCGAAACGATATAGTGCTAACGAAAGGAAAGTTCAAACTAGTAATGTACACAGTCACTAAAGTAAGCAAACAAAACATTCTTTTTAACAGTCCTGAATCAATATTTTTGAGAAGCTAACAGCTGTTTTGAACAACTTTGAGTCGAACTCATGGTAGTCGCACCCGGAAGGCTTTTTTCGTCAAGCGGGGTGTTCAATACGCGTAAAGGTTACCCTTTCTTACCGAACCCCACCACATTCCTCGAAACAGACTTGCTGTCGTTTTTTTCCCGCCACTTCGTGAAAACCACCGACCTCTGTGTTGCGCACTCTGTCCAATGCGCCGCGAGTACAACGGAAGGGTCCTTTTCCCTCCGACCACTTGCGCGCACAATTCGTTTCTCTTTTCTTTGCTCTCAGGCTGTTCAGACGCTTGCGGTACGGCAACTTTTTTGCAATTTCGCTCCGCCATTTGAATACATTCTTCAAATGCGTCGCAATTTTTTCTTGCCTGTTTTTGGGACGCTTTCTCTGTTTTGCACGCATCTTTGTGCCGTCTATGGAGCCTTTCGCTCACCTCTGATGCTCATCAGCACCCACATGCCTGCTATCTCTTTCGCGCGCACTTTCCTGGTGATTTCCTAGCAATTTATCATTTGAACACTGCCATGTACGATGCACTTTTCTTTTCCGGCGGCGTGGACGCATACAATACAGACGCGTCTGAGATGACAACGCCACTTTTTTTGCGATTTCGCTCCGCCGCTTGAAGCCCTTACTCAAACGCGTTGTGCCCATCGCGAGTTTTGCGGGTACTGTTGCCCTTCGGACGCTTTCTCCCCTGTGCACGCTTCTTGGCGCAGACTTGGGAGCCTTTCGTCCCACTCTGACGTTCTTCATCATCAATATGCTCCTCCGCTGTCTTGCGCAGACAGTCCTGATGATTGTCTATCAGTTCATTGTAGGACCAGGGCCGCGTGGATTGCGCTTTTTTTTTTTTGCTTACTCTCCGGCCGCTCAGACGCATGCGATTCAAGTCAGTCATAGAAGACAACGGTCCTTTTCTCGCGAATCCGCCACGCCGTTTGAAGGTCCTCGTCAAACGCACCGTGCTGATCGGGAGCTTTGCCGCGCTTTCGTTTTTCGGACGCTTTCTCCGTTTGGAACACTCCTTGGTGAAAACTTTGGAGCCTTTCGTCCGCTTCTGACGCTCATCGATATCGCCTATAGGGCTGCAAGGTTTAATCCTCGTGGAACACTCTGGTAATCTTGACTCCGTTTCCACAACCACGGAACCCTCACACCCTGCTTCAACCGCGAGCTCTTTTTCTTTGGAACGGGTTTGACTCTCAACCATGTCCTTGCAGGTACTAGCCTTCTCTTCGGCCTCAAATGGCACCGCCACTACATCGCACCATTTGTGCGCTACATCTGCAAATGTCCGGCCTGTATAAAGCCTTCTCTTCGACCTTAAATGCCACCACCGCTACATCGCATCGTTCGTGCGCTACATCACCGGATGTCTGGCCTTTTTGCTGCAATGCCACCCCCTGGCGATGCATCTTTTCTAACTCCTCGTCTAATTCCTGCATCTCCTTCCCATGTTCTTCCTTTCTGCACTCGATTTACTCTTTGTCCCACTCGCGCTTCTCTTTCTCTTCCTGATCCAATAATTTCGTATCTTCGAAGTGCTCGATTTTCGCCTTTTCAATTTTGCTTTCAAGAATTACTTCACGGAGCTGAGATGCAAGCATATCATCGTTAATGTTTAGGTCGAGATCCCAACACAGGTTTAGCAGGTTATCTCTCGTTAATCTCATGAGGTCCATGACTACTGATTTGCTTTGGCTCAGCTGTGACAAAACACAAACCCACCAGCGTTTCAATTCTGGGTCTGTAGAAATTGAAGCCTGGCTAACCCAACAGCGGAGATCACAAGCTCAACCACACAAGTAGTTCCACTTGGCCAACCTCCCTCTCTAACATGTTTCGTTTCTTTTTCACTTTTCTGCTTTTCACATTCTTAATTTTCCCGCAACGTACCCTTAAAAGTTCCGCAAAATTTAACACTTGTTTCTATCGAGTTACCTAAGCTTTTTTTTTTGCCTAACCTACTTGCTCAGATAAACATCTAGTGCTGCTCTGTACCGAAACAACAACCACAGTGACCAGGCAGTTGTTGATTATATTTATTTTTGAACGAATCTAAGCTAAAAACAATATATCTCAAGCACAAAGCCATGCACGCTTTGCCGATCTCACCGAATTCCAGGGCTTTCGGCTAACCTGCGGTTCATGTCGATCTCCGTCGCCGAGTCGTAGCTCAACGCTGTCAACCAGTTGTGGCGATCGGGGTTTGCAGGCACCGGAGGTCCTAGATGAAGTTGTTGAGGCAGGAGGAAGAGAGACTTGAAGAAGGTTTTTGTTTACATTATCTACATAGTGAGCTCTCGCACATAACGAGCTCTTTCTTACACGACGAGCTCTCGAATCTGTGTCCCTCTAAATGGCGCTCCTTCAAATGAGCCGGGTGGCTCATTATAAAGGGTATGTTCTCCCCAGATCCCTAGATTAGAAAACACGTGCATAGGTTACTGTCCAATCACAGATCACACACCGCTGGGGAGGGGGACGAGCATGCACGGCCTACGTGAACGTCCAATATTGAGGCGTGACTCTGCAGTCCAAGGTGGCGCCAGTCGAGCTCTTCTTCATCGTGTGTGTGCCGCTGGTCGAGGGCTCCCAAGCTCATGATAGCATACTTCAACGGGTCCACCGAACTGCTCGCTTAATTAGCGGGGTGATTTGTGGCGGCTGCAGCAGTCTCTTCCAATGAACATGCTGCATTTGTTGTCCTCTGTCGAACGGCTTACGGCGTCGTAGTGACACGACGTCTAACTCTCCGGCTAAGGGGGACAATAACTGGTGGGCATAGGCAGCCGGCCCTTCGGCTACTTGTTTGAGGATTAAAAGAGCGCGGCTCCCTCATCAGCTCTGGGGTCATTTACAACATAGCGTAGCGCGATACGTCGGTTTTCGCTACCCATGCCGGCATCGTAAATTCCCGACGTTTGCAACGGCTGGACCTCTACAGCCTCTTCCGTGCCGTTCAATGCCATTCGAAGTTGTAGGTGCCGACCTTTACGGGCTTCTAACCATTAAATCTGCTGGCAAACTATGGATAGTGACCACCGTTGACCACTTGACACGCTATGCTGAGACGTCCTCTGTTATTACAGGCTCAGCTGTGGAAGTTGCGGACTTTATTCTTCACGCCATAATCCTGCGTCATGGGGCTCCTCGTTTACTGCTTGGAGACCATGGGAAAGTGTTCCTGTCACAAATGGTAAATGAAGTACTGCGCTTCTGGAACTATTCACAGAAACATTTCATAGAACCCTTAGGGCCCTTACAAGCGCTAGCCGCACACCCGCTCCGCACACCCGCACCGCACAAATGGGCGAGAGCGGCCGTCTCTGTGGCGTCAGGCAGAGCAGCTATGAACTTTTGCAAGCCGCAAGCTGGGTCACACGGCTCTTCCTCATTGGCTACTGCGAAAAATGGCCTGGATGGCCGCCCCAGTGGCTCGCTTGGCAAACATGGCACTTGCTGAAGCGGGCGCTGCAGCTACATGGAAAAAGAATAGCTGATTTTATCGTTGTGACCATCGTAAGCGCTGTTAGACTCCCGGGAAGATATCGGTCGCCAGCCAGTGTTCACTGCCCTTTCAGCACGTGTGATGGGCAGCGAAAACAAAGAAACTAGCAAAGTGTAGAAAGTGTGTTCGCGGATGCGAGTGGCGTCGTTTCGTGTGTTTCCTGGTTTGTACCGTCCATCTTTCAAGTGTAATCGCAAAGAACTCCGAAGATTTCCGTGATGTAATCATCCACCTTTCTAAAGCAGGATATGCGTTTAGAGCGCGCCCAAGTGAAAAGTTTGTAATGATCGCAACAAGTGTTAGCGTCGGGTGTGTTCTTTGTGTGCCGTTCATCGCAGCAAATGGTATGAATAAATTTGAAACGCTTGCGAGCGTTAGCTTCTGCTACGATAAGGATGGGCAAGCTTTGTTGCCCGTCTTGATTGTCATTCGTAATGCGCAACGCCGTACGAGTGTTGTTATGTGTAGCGCTGTGGTGAAGTTCTGTAGACCGTGTCACATTTGAGTGGTTCTGTGCAGTGTTGTGAAGTGTGTTCATGAAATGGAAACCATGAATTATTTAGGAGTATACAGCTCAGTTTCCGATTTGTGTAGTTGCGTACACGTGCCCTGAAGAGGAGCTTGCATAAAAGACATTTTTGCGCATGTAGCCCCCGCCCCCCTTTATTTAGGGTACGCTTTATGATCGATTGTCTATGAATGCTTGAAATAAGTTATTGTAGACCAAGTTTAAGACAAGTGTAAGTATTGCAATAAATTGTGAAGTCTTCGACAGTAGCTGCTAATGCAGCATCAATAATTTTGTCAAGATTACGGGCAGTGATGCTACATTACTTGAACACCATGACAACTGATATAATATGCGATGATTATCTGCTTGCATTAAGCATTTGAAAAATAGTTGAACAATATTTTCAATATCCTGCCGAAATGCCCATGTCGGTCTTGTGACACATGCATCTGTCATCATCCAGTGAGTAGCAAAATATTTCAAGCACATGTCAGGTCAAGAAAACTTTAAACAACAAAAATGCTTATTATCGTTAGCTCAGTGTCGTATGTCTGTTCCTTGGCAATAGTGCACAGAAACTGAAAAACGTACGCCTTGTCTCCAAAGAAGGATGCCGTCTCTCAATTAGCTAGAATATTTTATTAAATATTACATAATACGACAAAAATTCATTCTTGTCGGCAGTAGATATTTTTCAATTGGTACAAAGTAGCCGAAGAAACTTGTCGGCAATCCTGTGCACTGATCACCCATCGTTAGTAGCAGTTGAGGCTTTTTAGGTAAATGAAATCAACATAATCTTCCAAGCCAGCTATAATGATCAAATCCAGCTATATGTGCATGTTTTTGTGGGGAGGTGTTGCAAAGATTTATGGAAAAAGCTGGAGCTATTTCATTCTGTGAAGGTGGGTGACCAGCCAAGCTGTGTCGCACAAGGATTTTGTTTGCTTACTTTTTATATTTATACATTTACTAATTTTAGCTTATGCTTTTTAAAGCAGTTCTACCTCAGTTTACGTGGCCTAGAAGTGCAACATGCAGGTTATGTATTTATGTATACATTTATTTCTTTGCTAATCTTTTTTTTTCATTCATCTTTTTTGTGTTTAATTTTTTATGCACCAGTAGTGAGTCGTAATGTGGACCCCATTTCTGTGGTGCATACCCTCTAGGAGCTTTCTGTAGATTAGGTATGTGTTTGCGGAGTCGCAGTACATCCATACTTATTACTCTCATTGTTGCACTGATGTCAGTCAATTTGCCTAGTGCGTCAGCTGCCAATTGAACTCAGCCTGGACGCAATTTGTCTCTTAAATCAAACTTTTTTTCTAGAGACAGTTGACGACCATAATTTTCTGTTGAATATGTAAGATCTTAGAGTTGTGTGGACCTATACAGTAGAACCTCACTGATACATTCCCGTTTATTACAATTTCCCAGCTGATTGATATGTGTGGTTTAGCATCCCAAAACCACGATATGATTATAAGAGACGCCGTAGTGGAGGGATGTGGAAATTTTGACCACCTGCGGTTCTTTGACGTGCACGCAAATCTGAGCACACGTGCTCAGATTTGGGTGCACGTTAAAGAACCCCAGGTGGTCTAAATTTCCGGAGCCCTCCACTACGGCATCTCTCATAATCATATAGTGGTTTTGGGACGTTAAACCCCACATATCAATCAAAATCAATCAATCTGAGCACACGGGCCTGCAGCATTTTCACCTCCACCGTATATGCAGTCGCCGCAGCCCCGATTCGATCCCCCGACAAGCGCGTCAGCAGCCAAGTACCTTAGCCACTAGACCACTGTGACAGGCCAATGATTTCCCAGCTGCTACGCTCGCAATCGTGAAAAGAAATTAAACCAATTTAGATCATGAGTATTCTCAGATTCTGCATTTATTGTGCGAATTTTTTTCAGAAACGTATCAACGTTTTATTGTATATTGTTAGGATGCATCATGAATGTAAGACATGTTTAAAAGATGTGAGACATGCTTACAACATCGTGGCTTAGGTAACTTCGATGCAGTCGAATAACGTAGAGATTAACCTGTTTTGGCGAGACGATGTCAGTGGAATGTTGTTTTGTCTTTGTGCATGAATAACAAAGGAACCAGCACGTAATGTACTGATAGCAATGACGTAACAGCAGAGTTTGCATCCAACTGTGTCGGTACTGCAACATGGCAGCTTTAGGGCTAGCAGTGCAAGCCATTCATAGCCTTGCTATCAAGAACATTGTGAATGCTCGAGTGCAGTGTGATAGCATTAACAGCACCCATTTCACTGTAGTCACATTTGCTTGCCATTCTTCATTTTTTATGAACACGTGAACCGTGCCGTGAAGGATGGAAAATTTGTGCACATTGTAGAATATTGGCCAATGTAAACTTTCCCAGGGTGCCAAGTGCGGTTGCGACCACAAAGTACCTACTATGTGTCTGTTAAGCAAATCATGCTCCTGTGTAGCTGTGAATTTTTTAAACGGTGTGGTAGTTGATCACGATGAAATATAGCTGAGCACTTTGTAATGGTTTGTCTTGCTATGACTTATATTAGTGGCTGATAAAACACTGGGCTTTTGTTAAAAGGAACCTGGAACAGGTTTTGGCGATTTTGTACAAACACATGGGGCTCGTATATTAAGTCTCAAAGATTATTTTGCAGACCAATTTGAACACTCTGCGTAAATTGTGTAATTTATTACTACGCTTGAAAGCTGTCAATCGCTGGAAATCGTGCAGGTCGTTGCAACTTGATCGAATGCCTTTTAAACTGCCCATTCATAGAGCAACATGCTCCCCCAGAGCACGTCAGCAGCCACGTCAACATGGCTGCTTATCTGACTGGCTGTCATGGGCTGTATAATGTGCAGAGGTAAGATCAACTCGTAGGGTGGCAGCACCTATCAGAGCAGATATAAACCATTTACTTCGTGGTCTTTGTTTCTGTTGCCAGACGGCGTGCATACTGCCAGGCGCACTGCGTGAGGGCCTCCTAGACTGCACGCAACCTGTAGGTGTGCCATCGCGGAGGTCTAGACTGGTAAAAGCTCAAAAAGGCGAGCGCACTTGTGAGAGCTCGGCGATCACCAGCGTGCCTCCTGAGTTGCGGCAGTCAGACATAGGTGAGAAGGAGGGCATGATATAATTGTTTGTAGCGGCCTTGGTACACTTCGTGTCACTCAATTTATGGTGCGAATGGTTTCATGGTGCTCTAACCTAAACGCTGACAAAACTTAAAAAAAAACCGTTTCAGAGTCTCTTCAATGAAAGTTTGCCGAGTTGAATAAGCGTTGAAGTACAAAAATAGGTAGGGCTACATAGAACCAGGAATGCATAATGGAGATTCAAGTGGTGGGGCGGCCTATGTGCAGAGTCAGAGGGGCAGACACTTGATACTTCATGAGCTCAAAAAGGAGGAGGAGGTGTAAATGAACAAAGAAGAGGGATCTGTAACTTTTGTAAGCGCTAAATGCACGTATGTGACAAGAGTGAAGGACACAGGACAAGCGGTTGGCTCGTCTTACATACGTGCATTTAGTGCTTACAAATGTTATGGATCAATACCAACTACCATGAACACAGTGCCTTCTCAGAGAAGGAGGAAGTGGAAAATTCCAAAGGAGCATGTGGCTTGTGTAGGATGCTGCAACCTATGTTCTGTGTCTTCTGTGCATAGGCGGACCAGCCGTGGAGGGCAAGGGGGGCGGAGCCCCCCACTTTCGACAGTGGTGACTGTTGGCTGCACTCCGGGGAAAGCAACAATTGAGGCGAAGTTTCCCTTCACCACAGTATTCACTGAATTATGTTAATACAAGAGAATATTACAATATAGTGAAATTTCTCCAACATTGTAGTTGTGCGATTTTCCTTGTAGGCTCTTGCGGTGCGAGCCGCCTAAGCGGCGCTTTGG
Organism: Rhipicephalus annulatus; assembly: GCA_013436015.1. Taxonomy (NCBI): domain Eukaryota; kingdom Metazoa; phylum Arthropoda; class Arachnida; order Ixodida; family Ixodidae; genus Rhipicephalus; species Rhipicephalus annulatus. The sequence continues at coordinate 3,568 of WOVY01004558.1, read as the reverse complement.
TGCCTTGTGCTGTAGCATTGCAGAGCAGGCCAGCGCTGAACAAGGGCGCAATAACATTGTATAACTTGTCCACACTTTCGTTCCGCTGCGACTGGCTGATGCAGTTTCGGATGCGAACGAGCAAACTTTTTATGGAGTGGTCAAACGTTCTGCTGCTTCAAGAAAATTATTTTCTTTGATCAAAAACAGATATCCATGCTGCTTTGCCGAAGCTACTGTGAGCTGATTTATGTTAAAAATATTTTAATGTTCTAGAGGTATCTGGAAGCGCCAAAAAGGGGTGTTTGTTTTAGTCTCCGATAAACCTGATCAGCTTTGCTTATGGTAGCTTGGAGCAATAGTGGCAGTTTGCAAAGCGGCGATGAACAAAGCAGTGGACTCGAGCACAATGGGAATCTCAGCTTTTAAGCTTGTCCTTTAACTTGAGCTACCGGACCAAGGAGAAGGGGAACGAGGTTTGTTTTAGCACTATGGAGGCTGAATTGAGAGTCAAGCTAGTAGGTTTTAATTCAACTCGAATGGTATTTTGCAGCTCAAAATACAACTTGGGCAGCAAAGAGCACACACATGCAGCACTGTTTATTTCTCTCTCTTCCTCTCTCTCAGCAAGGACGAGCTCACAGAGATGTGTGCGCGCACCAACTACTAAATGCCTTGATGATGCAAGTGAAAATATTTTATTACGCTCATGTTATTTTCATCTTGAAAGCTGCTATAAGTATAATGTTTATAATGTGACCGGCGCTCTTTACTTGAATAATATTTGAAAGAGTATGCTCTGCGACTACCCCAAAAAGCTTTAGGTATAGTTCAGTGCGTGAATGCCCTGTTTAATGTGCATGTGCTGTAATGAACACCGCAAAATTTCACACATTACTGATGTAAGAGGCAGGCGATTTTATGGCACAGAGACAATTTTAAATGCCAAAGAAGCAATGGCAAACAATATGCTGCCGTATTGAAAATAGTTTATTCTCTTACTTTTTTCGTGGTCGTTGATAAGGGGTACCTACACGATGAATGTGTGTGTGTAAGGGGGGGGGGGGAGTCCCCCCTCGCACAAAAGTCGGTACGCCCCTGCATTTGTGGATCTTTTTTGTTACTTTCATCCCTTTCTGAAATCAACCCTTCAATCAACTGTGAAATCCTGCAGCCTCTTTGGAGGCTGTATGAATCTTCGAGGTCCAGCAGAAATTCCAGTCTGCTTTGGTTGATCTGTCTCTGGCTCACTGACTTCAATGTGTTTGTCTGAGGAAGGGCTTGCCCTGTTGGGTACTCGGTTCCTTCTCAGGTTGCGTTCTTCCAACTGAACTTCATACGACCTGTTATACATTCTCCTAATTATTGTCTTTGACCCATGCTACTGTTTTCTTTGGTTGAACGGGAACATCCTCTGACCCTTTCTAATACTTGGTGAATCCTACGCTTGTCTGTGATGGTAGCTCGCGCTTTTCAGCCTCTTCTACATTCTTATTTCACTCACATCGACTGTTTCTGATTGCAGTAACTGTGAAGCTAGTGGCACACTCATTTAGTGTGGCAACTCATTCAGACTTGTTCTGGAGTACCGTTCTTTTTTGTAGTGATGAATTTGTTAATAACAAATTTCATTTGTTGGTCTGATTTGTAACGATAGTCAAACGTAAGCTTCAGCAACAATAATACACATAGATTGAGGTTGAGGCAGAGGCTTGCACTTGTCAAGCTTGGGGCACTGGGTCTGGGTATCTGCCTTGCGCACGATAGGGCAAGGTTTTGAGTTGGCTGTACCGAAATAGGCTCACACTGGGTCGACACCTGGCCCAGACGAACTGCAGGGATCTACCTATTTTTTTTCCGCTAAACAGGACTTTCTGTATTCTTCACGTTTGCCTATCAACATATTTGTACAGTTACACGAGATATGAAAGTTGCCGTGTGACTGTTGACTTGCCCTAACATTCCAAGGGCCTAGTGGCATAAACATTGCAAATCAAGATTGTGCATTCTTCTTTCCCTCGTTGCCTGTTGCATGCTACAACAATCACCCATAAGGCGAAATTTACACATTTAATTCTCTCAGTTTTTGAGCCCCTCCTTCGTCGCAATCCGAATGTATTATTTTTATTGAAATACAAAATAAACGGAGAAGTTTTTGTCACCGATACTTAGCGACGGCTACCATTTCCCACTTGATTGGTACAAATAAAAATATAAAGAAACAATAGCATATATACATACATACAGTCCTACATGGGTGAGAGCAAGAAGTCTCCTATGGGCAGAACAAACACGTACACGCCACGCTCACTTTTAACTTTTGTCTGCTCAGTAGTTGTCACAAATCTTGTTTCTTCGAAGAATTCGTACAGCACTTCCATTGCTTTGCCATTTGTTTTGAATGACCATGGACCTATTATATATTCAGCGCAAATGGCTGCTCGGGATCTAACTTATGCAGTTCCTGTTCTAGTCGCCTTCGGTGTGGTGTCGTGTTTCAGACAGTCGAGCAAGAGGGTGATAGATATCCTTGTTTTCATGGTCGCATGGACACGCTGATGATGTTGCACGCTGAATACGAAATAGGAAGTGCTTTGTGTAAGCAGTCCGAGTCGTAGGCGATGAGTGAGTGTGTCGATACGTTTTGAGAGGTCACGGTCTAATTGGTATTCAATATTAGGATCACAGAATATAGGATCGATTCCTTTGTTTTGTCTGTGAACCCTGTATACAGGCACAATTCACGTTTTGTTGTTCTTAACATTCTATTTACATCATATTGAGATACCCCGAATCAGGCGCGTTTGGGTAGAATTATGAGCGGTTTTCACCAACTCATCCGCCATTTCATTTCCCTTAATTCCGCAGTGACTGGGAACCACTGCAATGCCACTCGATGATTCGATTTCGTAGCTTCTGAAAGCCTCTTTAGAATAGCGTATACTATACGCACATCAATGTGTCTTGAAGGCGCATTTTCCACACATACCAGCCCCTGCCAGAGAGTCTGTAATTACACCCATTTTCTTGGTGTCGTTGAAAGTTCAATAAAGCTTACGGCTAGCAAAATCGCTACGAGCTCCGACGTTGTGGAAGAGGAGAGGTGGCCCAACAACAGGCATATTCTTCGCGCACTCCGGAATAATGAATGCTGATGTCGCTGCCTCTTTAGTAACGGAGCCGTCAGTGTACACGTCAGTGTATCCTTGGTACCTGTCAAACAGATGAAGTGATGCCAACAGCTGTGCTGGAATGATTGGCACTTCATGTTAGCTGCGTAGTCCTTCTATTGAAATTTCAATAGTTAGTAGTCAAGCAGCCATGGTGGGCAGTTTTGGTTCAGTGGCCAGTGTGTCGACACAGGAAGCCCAGGGAATGTACTGTTCGCACACATGGCGTATTTGCGATCCAGCACGGGTCAAGATGTTGGATATGAGCGGATGGGAAGGGTGTGGTGTGATTTTCGTGGGTTTCTATCTGCGCAGCCGATTACAAAATCACTTGGGAAAAATATGTTACAGCTGATTGCTAGGCACTGCTTCATTTAACAAGATTACCCAGGTGGGGTTATCGCTGCTTAAGGAACAGC
>WOVY01004557.1:0-92252 GCA_013436015.1 Rhipicephalus annulatus | reverse complement strand
GATAGATAGATAGGTGGATCGAAGGATAGGATAGATAGATAGATAGATAGAGAGATAGATAGATAGCTAAGCTATGATAGATAGATAGATAGCTAGATAGATAGATAGATATGATAGATAGATAGTAGATAGATAGATGGATAATGGATAGATAGATGGATAGATAGATAGATTGGATAGATAGATGGATAGATGATGAGAGTTTAAATAATGGATAGATAGATATGATGGATAGATAGATAGATGGATAGATAGATAGGATAGATAGCTAGATAGATAGATACTAGATAGAGATATAGATAGATATATAGATAGATAGATAGATAGATCGATAGATAGATAGATAGGTATATAGATAGATAGAATTAGATAGATAGATAGATAGATAGATAGATAGATAGATAGATAGATAGATACGATAGATAGATAGATAGACTAGATAGATAGATAGATAGATAGATAGATAGATACGGCTAGTATATGATAGATAAGATACGCTGGTAGATGCCAAAACACACTTTACTGTACGCAAACAAAATGCCTCGTCATTTAAAACACTTTTTCCTCATTCACGTACAACGTTGACCTTACAGCATACACACAAACACACATTCGGGCTCGGCAACATTGACCTAGAACAGTCTGCGTCTCAATAAATACACGGGAAGTCTTTCCTTTCGTTGACTTTCTTTTTTTTTCGAATGGGGTATTCAAATTTGATAAGTGCATTGCGCAAGTATAAGAACAGTGACTCTTGCTTACTAAAAGCAACTTGATGACGAAAAAAAATTGGCCTTCATCTGCATGTTTTACTGCAAAAGTCGTCGAGTGGCGAAAGTCTTCTGTCTTGAAAGAGTAAATAAACATTCATTTGATGTTCTGCGCGAGAAAGTCGGTGAATGGAATTTTGGAGGCACTGCGTTAGAAAGCCTCGATGTGCGCAGCGGATAGATGCCACCTTCGTATCGTCTTAGCAAAGCGCAGGAAACACCCGACTTTTCGTGCATAGCGTTGCATGGTCAGCTTAGCGTAATAAACTCTACGTTTCTTTCGTGGTAAAAAAAAAAAACGCCACAGTATATTGAGGTGTTGCCGTTCTGCCTCAGATATGCGCAACATTTGCTTTTAATCGATACTAAACACAAGTATGAACGCATAAATCTGAGCAATATTGGGGGGCGCTGCAGATGTGGCTGAATTTTGAAATTCAAAGCAAACCATGGGGGCAATTAGTATATAATGCAAAAACACGATCTATTTTAGGGTTACAAACAGACAAATCAACGAGAGACAGACAGACCAAAATTTTAACGTCAAAGTATTCCAAGCAACACTATCGTGTTTAAAAATACCAAATCCTGAGGATTCCCCTTTGGCAGTTGAACGCAATAGCAATATCCTGTTCTTAGTGCGAACTTCAAGCACTACTGCATGAAACTTGTTCGAACTTATTATGCACCCCCTACGTGGCCTTCACGGAACGGTGTAATAGCATGTGTGTTTTTTTGTAGTGGGTGGCCGGCTTTAACGCACGAAGCAATTAGGATATATATAACATGTTCTGACGTCCTCTGGCAATGAACGCTTGTACGAGGCATTACTATAGCGATATTTCCTGTTGCATTGTGAAGCATGTAGACTAGACTCGTGCGTCTGTAAACCATGAAAGCTACTTTCACTGCATTTGCAAGCAGAGGATGTTCTTTTCACTATGTTCACAAGCAGACACAAAAAAAATGAACGCGTGGCCGTGTGGTAAAACATCCGTTTGCCACAGAAACGACCTGGATTCGATCCCCCCCCCCCCCTCAGAGCCAAACGACCCTGGTTCGGGCGCGACTCTGACCTAGGATGTGCATAGTTTATTGACATGGATATCAATATTAGGACACAATGTTTCATTGTTATGCTAGCTCCGACAGTCATCAATCGTATACTCTGCTAGAGAAATCGGCCGCTAGGAAAGGATGCATGTTTCCCTTGCTCTACAATTTCAGTCATATGAATACTAGTTGTAATAGTTGCGACTTTGACATCATTCATTCTTTTAGGCAGGGCTACTGATTCGCTAACTAAATTTGGATCAATAAGAACAGGTGTACAATTATCGACGTATCCACCTCGTATTGTGTCTTCTTCGGCCTCATCTCATTCACTGGAGCTCAACGAGTAGCACACCCCTGCACCCCCAGGCAACGTCACTTTAACGTTACGAAGCGTTCACAACTCTCTAAAAAATGTGAGGTACGAATGGAATAGAAAACAGTGAATCATGTGACCAGAAAATTGCTTTTGGGCGCACATCTCGGATGTCACGCGCAAACTCTATTCACGTTAGCCCTTTAATTAGATTTTAGATGGCCGCCCGCCTGACGCACCTGGAAGGTCGATACGCATCCTCTGCATCGTTCTCAAACTGCACGTTCTGAAGTTCAGACTTGTCAAGTTTCTTAAGTGTGCGACGACTGTACATTTATTTGATTCTCTTTCTCTATACGTTGGGATTGCGCTGGCGGGTTCTGTGCGTGGACGTGGTTTAGAGCGCAATGAAATAATGTCTCGTTGCTTTTTCGAGTAACTGAATGCCCTTCGCCTTAGTGGACATCTGCGGTTGGTGAAGGGAACCGAGAAAGCTCCTTTGTTGAACACTCCGATGGCTGAAGTGATTCCAGTAGCATTTTTTTCTTATAATTTGTCCCTTCAAGCGCATTTACAAAGTCGCGCATTATATGAAATAGCAAAATGGCGATGGTTTGACTCGGGGAGTTTGGGATATGTAAGCGAAAGCTTGTTTAGTTGGCAAGGTTTGTTTGCCCTCATAGCCGAAGCACACTTTGCCATCCGAGTAATATGGCTAGTGGAATGTTTAGTACTAAGCGCTAGCGTCGTTTAATGTGTTTCTGAAGCCGCCATTGACATCGATGTAAAAACTTCCGTGCCCTAAAGCACCAACAGACGCTCGCGCTCTCGTACGCCTCTGCTAACAGAAGCGTGCGCTCCTTGACTTTTCACCTCTTACACTGAGGAAAGGTATTCGGAGAGTTAAACTAGTAAGACATATAACCCAACGAAGACACTGGCTCGTGCACAGCTGCAACGCCACAAGTAAAACTTCGGGAGGATGACCACGTTCTGGGCTTCAAGGCTACGCTCAGATACACAGCGAAGCTTGCTCGACTAAGCCAGTCATGCTTTCACTCGAAAACGTTGAAAATATGGGAGTATATAGGAATCGTGGGGCTTGAATGAGCAGCCTGAATGGAATCGTTAGCCCAATAAAGTGGTCAAACACATGTTTCTCTACCTCGAACCCGGTGTGCAGGCGCCTTCAAAAGGCCCACAAAATATGTTTTTGTTAAGACTTCTACTTTGATTCACAACTAATTGCCTCAGACGTGTGAATATTTTATCCATTACTGATAACAAACTATACGTTCGTACTCATCGTAAAATATTCGTGCTATCATCGAGAAATCAATGAAGTAAGTACTAACTTCCAGGTAGTCCAGTCGATGTACCGCCGAAGGAGGCAGCTAATCCGTTCTTCACGCCTTCTACTACTGCATTCAGCAGCGGGCTGCCTGGAAATGACCAAGAAAGGCTTAAACAAAATATTTATTCAATCACAGTGTGGCATGAAGGACTACTCACCATTTTAGTTGAATTTGTTTGATTTATTCCCCGTCATTTCTCTTCATCTCAGTATACACTGCCTAATTAAACTACACTGAAACACTTTTTGAGCATCGTCAAAAAACGCTGCAAACCGGTATAGAGGCTCGCGACAACACGCGTGTTCAATATTGATAATATATTGAATTCGATAATATAATAATTTCACGCCGCAGCACGCGGCTTGAAATTCACAATATATTATCAAAGTCCGCTCAAAATTGCTTTCGCTTCTACCAGCCGTTGGCTGATTTGAACATGACGCGATCTGTCACTTATGGGATTGCCGCGGGAGGCCACAACTTTTTCCAAGCGTGTGTGCGTGATCTCACCTAAAATGCCGCGTATTCTAGGAAAAAAATAGAAAAAGTGCTCATGGACACGAGGCGCGCATGACGTACTTTCTTTGCCCATACCATATCTCTCTGCTAAGCTTCCAGCGCTTTTGTCGAAACGAGAGAAGATCTGGACAAGGAATGAGACCCTGTGACAAGTCATTGTAACTCCGCTCGTAATGAACGGATTCTTAAAATTTTTGTGGTGTTGAATTCTTGAGTTAATAAGCTCTTTTAGCGAATCCGTTCCATGGTTACTTAAGAAAGTGTTTCACAGCCCCTTTATTCTTTTTGATGCTTTGAATTCGTGAGGCAGTAAGCACTTTTGGAAGGTCCATTCTATGGTTACTTAGAAAAGTGTCTCAAGGCTACTTTAAGTAGCGCCAAGATTCACATTCATACAATTTCTAACAATAATTATTAGAACTTATATTGCTAAATTAGTAAATTAGCAAACATTATAACATAAATGTCGAAAAGAGCAAGATCAATGAAATGTGAGTGTTTTTTACATCAAGCATTCAACAATTCGCGTAAAGCTTTGAAGAACGACAAATATATGAACAATGCGCAAGCCGATACATATATAACGCTGTAGGCCCATGCGCCCGGATTTCGCAGATTAGGGTGCGCGTTAAAGAGCCCCAGGGGGTCTAATTATTTTCCAGAGCCCTCTACTACGGTGCCTCTGATAATCATTGGTGATTTTGGGGCGTTATACCCTAGATAATAAATATTCAATCATATCACAAGTGGACTGCATGCGCGTTTCGATCAGGAAGCGAACAAAATGCCGAGGACCTTCATATGCGTCATAACTTAAACGTTCCAAAAAGAACTTTCTAGATAAGCAATTTCCATCGCTGAAATACCTCATATCACGGCAGTGCCAGAAATCGGTGCATTCAGTGAATCGGTAACTCGCAAAATTTGTGACACTTGAAAGATCACTTCAGCACATCAAATGTCATATCGGTGTTAGCTTGTTCATCTGAGTCGATGGAAGTTTTACTTCTCCTTCATGACCTATACAATCTTCATCGTTCGTGCGTAGCTTCCTCTCCCCTGGATTGTGCTGTAAAGCTAGATTCAAACGTGAAGGCGAAATCCTGCTGCTCCGCCGACCAAATAATCACGAGATTATTCACGTGACTCACGTGAAGAGTCACGTGAGTCACCTGCATGCACACAGTTGTAGCTGCGCTATTGGAGTCTTCGTGCATACTCTCGACACCCATTCTTATGCAGTGTGCTTATGCGACCAAACACCACACGCCTCTTCCACTGTCACATGAAACACATTCAGTCATTGCCGCAAAACTAATACACGATTCTTTTAGGCTGACAGCCTGCTTCCTAGCTATGCCATTCCGACGATTGTTTACAGATTTGACGCTGAATCCTCTCGATCGAGGGCAGACGACCGTAAAACGGACGGATCGAAATAGTGGCGACGCATTTCCATCAATGCTGCGAGCGGAGGAGAGCGGATGAAGCGAGGACGACAAGTTTCCATGATGAACATGTCACGTGATGCGCCTTCTGCAGCGAAAATTTCTCCTCCATTCTCTCGTGTGAATTCACCTTTAATCGCAGTATGCTCCTTTCAAGTGTTCATCTTCACTTCCAAAAAAAAGTACTTCTATCGCTATATATTTGTTTTCACTTGCTTATTCGCCATACGTCTCGCGCACACTAAAAAGACATACGTAAAGATGTGAAGTGTTGTAAAATTTTGTTTGCTGCAAATTGCTGCAAATAATAAAAAACTGAACGATTGGGCACCATGAACGCTGAAAAACTTTTTTTGTTTTACCGTAGCTACACAATTCCAACGCTTTCGAATATTAACATGAACACGCTTTTCCTGACCCCTTCCCCTCTCCGAAAAAAAAAAGCACCGATTATATATGGTCAGTTGTTTAGCTTGTTGGTTCAACATCTCGCTTCGGTGAGCTGGAGTTTTGTTAAAAAAAGAGCGTCCTTACGGTCATTTGTTCATTTGATAATAAAATCTGTGCTCCCTTAAAGGGCCACTCACCAGTCGCCATACTGAATTTTAGTTAGGCAGTGGAAGTTGTTGGGCGTCCGATCAGGAACATTTTGCCACAAAAGTTTTTCGAATCGGTTCATTACGAGCGGAGAAAACAGGTTTTTTGAAGCGGCGCGAAACAAGGATCAGAGGAGGCGAGCTCGTGACCCTTGCCGCTCCTTGGCGTAGCATTCTCAAGCGAAATATCTTCCCCACCCTCTCCAGCATCCGACCAGGAAGTGACGTGCGCATGACGTGCCCAACCAATTCCAACCTCCGAGCACGCGAGCAGCGTTACTTTCTTGACCAGCGTTATTTTGTGGTCTTCTGCCTGTTTCTGCGGGATGGTCTGGAAACGCTGCCTTAGACGTGGTAGAGTAGATGAGCACAATGAGTGCGCGAACGCGTAGGAGCGTTCCACGGCGGTCGTCTGCTCAATGCGCTGACCGCGGGGACACGAATGCATGCAAAAAGCTGGCACATTAGCCCCGCATTTTGCAGCAATTCACCGGGGAAAAATGAAAGAAAAACGCGCGCAATTTTTATTGCGTCTCAATATTTATTTCAAGTTCTATTATTCTCTTAAAGCAACAAATACATAAACTACGCATGTTGTGTTAAATATATTTTGCCATGTCACGTGGTATACTGTTGACAACGTTAGAACAGAGTTGTCTACGTAGAGGACCAACGTAATTGCATTGCCGTGTACGTAGGGCCCTTCATACGCCCACGTCATGCTCTCATTCTCTAGGCGTGCGCCGGCAGAGGGAAGAGGGAGCAGCGTTCATCTTGAAATTTGACCCATTTTCGCGGCGTGTAGCGTTGCAAATTTTGGCAGACGTCATCATGAACGCCTCGTCTACGCATTGCGCTTGTCAGTTCAAAACTTTCAAACCTGGTGAGAAGCCCTTTAAGCAAGACACTAATTATAACGCGCACTCGTTCTCGACAAGAAAAAAAAGTAGTCAACTGTACGGCCGCTTCTAACATGCATGCGACTCTCATGAACAAACATAATGTGTTAACATCTTTTTTATCTTCAGGTGGCAACAGGCCACTTGTTTGTCGCACTGCATTCGCTGTCGCTATCGGACAGCTGCTTATTGCTATCGGACCACAGCATCTCGTCTGCTATGCGATCACTGGCATAGAATTTCCGCAACGCAGAATGATAGCACGGCACCGATTGCATATCGATCCCGTGCTGTCGTTTTACGTTGCTGTCATTCTGGTGCTGTCCTTCTGTAAGCAAACGTGATGTCGATGGGCAGCTATAGGAAAGTTTTTGTTTGCATGCGAATGCAATGCGCACGTGATTTTAGGGCCAATTTTTTTCCGAAAAAAAGGTCGCGTGTTGTAATTCGGTAAATACGATTTTTAGAATGCTGAACGTTGTAGCCCTTGGTGCAACAAAGGTGTGTGCAAGGCTACACTGTACATAAACTTAGTAATAACAAATCTCGCCAAACATACAAAAGCATTCCCCGATTTTGTAGGCGTCTCGATAAAGAACTATAGGGGCGTTTAAAAACTTCATAACAAAAAAATTGCCCGCAGCTTCCCTCGGGGGAACACTGAGGAGGATGCGGAGCATATAATTGGTTAACGGGGTGTTAAAGTGCGACTTACTTGGGTCGATGGCTAAATTGGTTAACGTGGTTGTGAAATGGGGTGTTAAATTGCGACTTACTTGGGTCGATGGCTAAATTGGTTAACGTGGTTGTAGGAGGGGGTGTTAAATGAGTGAACACGTACACACGTATGCGAAAGGGCGGCGCTGGTTGAAGGGACGTCGATCATTGTGTTTGTGGATTCGTTGGAATTCATTTCACCGCGACCTTGGACGTCGACGCGCCGTACAAACCAACCGACGAGCGGCAACTGAGCGAGCGAGCGCCGACCTTGAGTATATATACAGCGCGACGGCGCATGCGCTGTCAGCTGTCGAATGTTCTCGAAGGAGAAGCGCGCGCTGCACAGATGGTGGGCGACGGCGCGACGGCGCATGCGCGCGCGTCAGCTGTCGAATGTTCGAGAAGCGGTGCGGACGGCGCGGACGGCGCACTACAAGGCGCGAGTATAAGATGCTTCCGCATCTAAAATAGCAAACGATCAAGTATGATGAAATGAGGAACTCACTCAAACGCAGTACCGGTAGACCCGTCTAAAACGCTTGAGTGAAAGCAGGAGCTGCCTCCTTTGTGTGTAACTAAGAAGGCCTATTCATTTATGAAGTTTTTTAGATAAAATTATTGCAACCGCACTGTAACAAATGCGTCACCTGGTATATAAAGGGTCAACAGCATTCGTTGTGCACTTACCTCCCGTACGAGAGCTTGGGGGGCCAAAGTTGCTGCCAGTATTTTCAGTCGGCACGCTGAGTATATCGCCCCCTGTAGTTAGTGGCCATGGAAACAGGTTAAAGAGAACTGTAACCTACTTAGCCGCGAATTCCCGCTATAATAGCATCACAAGCAATGTTTTGTGAAAATAGTCCTTTCATCTACATAATGAATGCTACCATGTCACTTGAAGTATGCCCATCTGCTTGTGCTTAGATGGAACTGTGAACTGCCGTGTGCGAGCTACCGCGTGCAAAGTCTATTAATAAATGCATTGGCCGGTGCAATTACACCATCAGAATACAGAGGTGCTATCTATACTACACGATCATGTGTGTGACCGAGGCATGTCGGCATAGGCTCTTGCACTTTTACTGTTTTTTTTAAATGTTAACAGAATCAGCGTTCCAAAACTATTGTTTGTTATACTATAGTTGTTTACCCATAGTAAAAGATAAAAACTGCAAGAATCGTAATCAGCGTTATCAAAGGGTATATCGTTACTAAGAGGTGTATGTAAACATTAAGTGCACGTATGTAAGTATAAAAGCTGTGCTACATGTTTCTTGTTTATCCGCTTCACAAATATAAGACAGCTAGGCTTCTTTTTTTATTCCTTTTTTCCAATCGTATAACGCCTTTCGAAATGAGCCGCTAATAGTCATATCGTATATCTTATGCAAGAAATGGTAACTTGAGAAAGCGCATTGTTAGTGTCAAGCGTATTACCTCCATAACCACCTGTCGGTCCACCGGAGTTTCTGCCAGAGTTCCTTCCAAATGTCCTGCCAAGTTTCCGCATGAATTTTCTGGTGAGATCAGCGCCTGACATTGGTGGTTACAGTACAAGAAAATACATTTACTCGGGCTGTTCGATGCCAATGTGACAATATGAGCCACAAGCCAAGATGCGAATCCTAAACGTATCTTTGGTTGCAAGAGTGAGTAAAAAAAGCTTACGTTATGTAGGTATAGCTACGGTAACATTGGGAGAAGTAGGCATTTCAGCACATAAGTACTAAAGCGTGTTCAGACCAAAGAATCTAGAAAATGCATGACCTTTTTTATACAAATCCTCCAATTATTTAACAAGGCATTTAAAAGACAACAATCGTACGTCCAAAGCACAAAAAAGTTACAGTACTATCTGTAGTTCTTTCCCTTTCATGTCCATGCCCCGCCGTGGTGGTCTAGTGGCTAAGGTACTCGGCTGCTGACCCGCAGGTCGCGGGTTCAAATCCCGGGTGTGGCAGCTGCATTTCTGATGGAGGCGGAAATGTCGTAAGCCAGTGTGCTCAGATTTGGGTGCCAATTTTCGGAGCCCTTCACTATGGCGTCTCTCATAAACATATGGTGGTTTTGGGGCGTTAAACCCCACAAATCAATCAATCAATCCCTTTCATGTCCATTGTGAGGAACGCAAATGATATCTGCGAATGCGCAAAAAGTGTATGTGTGTGATATCTGAATATTGCCTTTAGTAGGTTTCCTGAAGCTTCATTATTCACTATCACTATCATTGATCATTCTGTAACTGTTAGTTATGAGCTATTTGGTCATCACTACAACATTTTTTTTTCCACTAAGCACCACAGATCGTCCTCATCTCAAGTTTTAATACGTATGTGGCCGGGGTTCGGAAGGTGGAGGGGGAATGAGGGCGTAAAATAACAGGCGGGCAGATGGGTGAAAGTTTTACAGTATACTTGTTGGTGTCGTAAATTGCACTTCGCAATGTGTAAATTCTGTTACATTTGATATTGTTAGTTTTGATGTTTTCAATTCGAAACACTTTGCTTCTTTTACTACTCACATTTTCGCAAGTTTAATTGTGATCTCTTTGTTGTTCATTACTTTGCATGTGGTGACTTCGTTTGAAAATTTCAATAGGGAAATAAATTAGGTAACCTAACAACGATAACTTTGGCGTGTATCATGTTTTTGGATTAGGCCAACTGGTCGATATCTTCACTAGCTATAGTAAAGTTAGTACACATTAAATTGTAAGCATTTCTATCACACTCACCCGCCTGGCGTAGCACCGCATTGCCGATTGTGTTTCTTATCTCGTCTTGCGTAGGAATGCGAAATGCTGCAAGCAGTGGGAAGTAACATAAGAAACACGCCACAAAAAAACTGTAGAAAAGTAGGAGCGCCGATCATGGCGCTAATACTTGTTTTCCGAGGCTTATTATAAGAGGTATTTCGTCAACGACGCATACTACGTCACATGAGCACACATGATGACACAAACATGAAGTGGCGACAGAAGCCATAATTCTCATCCTACTATACTGGTTATGTTCTACGACAAAATTATAATGGTTGACGTAACTATAGGCACATTCGTGGAGCAGCGCACCACGTCAACCCATCTTCTTTCCGTGTACAGGCTTCGAACATTATGAGTTTGTTAGGGCGAAAGCATCGGACTTCGAACAAGTCACAGTGTGAACACGAAGTTGTACAAAAAAAAACTTAGCGTGACCTTACAAGTTTGGCTCCCATAACTAAACAACAGAGGTTAAAAAGCAGCGTTTTCGTAATTCAGCCGCCTTTTAAATGGTATAATGTAACACGTAAATGGCGCCCGATGGAAGACGCTAAGCCAGGACGTATAGTGAAATACATATGAGGCTCAAGAGTTCAGCAATGTCCGGTGAGGCTCGAGAAGAGTAAAAGAAGACAGTATGAGGTAACTATTTATTGGATACTGGAGCGCTTTAGTTTTCAATTTATCGCCACAAGCGTTTGCGTTTTCGAGTGGTTTGAGTAATAACGTAAGATGCCCTCGAAATTCCAAATATTATGCACCCATTGCAACATTACTTGCCTTGGTTTGCGGCACAATGAAGTTGTTCTTTTGAGAATTAGGAACATTTTAACAGGTAGCGTAAACAGATCATGCTGCAAAAACTTTGGTGTTGTCTATGGTGCCAGCAGCATTGGTTGAAAACTCGAAATTTCCATTGTCCTTGAGCTTAAAATGTCGATTGATGATAGTAGCAGAAATCACGGACTAGAACAGGACTTAATCTTATGCCTTGTGCATGACGGCCATGTATTTGACAACTGTGCGCGACTCTACTTGGAAATTCTCCGGAAAAATAACTTTGCACCACTTAAAGTATTGTAGTCCTTCAGCTCATCCGCTTGTCATATAGGCACGAAGTTTTTCTGTTTCAGTGCTTTGACGCAGAAGTACTTGACAGGTTCGCTGAATTGATGCCACAAGGGCGAATACTTCTGAACACTATGACGCATCAGAACTTCTGCTGATGGGGGAATCTTTTTTTTTCAGGTATGATAGGGTGATTTTTCGACATTTTTACTGAAAAAAATAATGACGACCTGCTTGGCAGCACTTACCGTAGTTTGCAGTCATCAGGGCCAGAAATATCACCAAAACTTTTGTATTAACGATTTTCTTCATCACTTCCTTGCTAGCTGTAATCACACTAAAAGAAAAAATCCAGCCTAGAGGAACATCTACCAAAAAACACTTTTTCAAAAGCAAGCCTGTTCTGTTTTATTTTTTTTCAAAAGCTCTGAAACCCAACTATCAGTCTTGCTTTAGGTAGAAAATTGAAAAATGTGGACAATAGTGACACGTACTCTACAACGCACAAACGGCAGCCAGCTGCTACGTGGAAAGATGTGAAAACGAATGGTGTTCACGTAAATGGTAAAACAAAAATGACGGTGGTCTTCGCGCAAAAAGGAGAGCATATAAACCTGTCAGTCTCTACTCCATTCAATCACACAGGTCCTTATTAGGCTATCCTTCAGCCTGAAAACCAAATTGTTATAAAAGCATCGTGACCATAGTTAGCTGGAAGTAGCTGAGCTAAACAACTTTGGGAGGTTTGTTTGCAAAGTGCATATATATTTATTCGCGACAAATGTAGATTATTTCACACGAGAACTCCTGTGATAACTTCAACTATCACGACCTTAACACTTTTTCATGTTTTCAAAAAGTCTATTGCACCTGCTTGAATAAAGTGCAATACATTTACACCAATTTCGCAACAATTTGTATTAGCACGTAGTCACGAATAACCAGAGCTCATAGAATGTCTGGTCACTTGGAATTTCTAACCGTCTTCGTGTTGGGAACCTCTCATGTTCCTATGTAACTTCCTATGCAATTTCTGTCCTGTCTGTTGTAATGGAACTACTTAGGTTAGGGTTACTGCCAAAATAATGAGATTAGGCTTATCATCACGCAACTTTTCTACATGCATTTAGCAAATTAAGGCATAAAGGGGTGCAAGAACAATCCTTCGAGTTTCTATTTGTTGAGACCACCTTGTGGTTCTTAAGCTGACTGTTTGAGGAAATAAAGATTTTTTTACAATGCGCACAGGTGCAAATATGCGACTGTTTATGGACTTCATGCCCTGAAAAATATGCCCAGCATCATCCAAACAAGCTGTCAACTCCACGCACTTAAGGTCAACAATGCAACATATTATCTGCTACTATGGTTGGATACTCTATTACAATCTGTATTAGGAAAATAATACTACGCGAGATTTCTTGGGCTAGTAACAGAGCGCTGGCCACTTGGTCATTCTTTCGTGGATTGGTGGTTTCGTTTGTAAAATTGCTACATCCAACACCTCCAGGGAATCATTTTTATATGAAGCAGCCGATAATTGTTTATGCTGATATTTTTGCCTTTACTTCGAATGTTATTAGATCGATTGACGTCAGGCACAGTGTTTGCGTGGACATCATGAACAACATTCTCTTACAAGAAACGTCCACTTTTGTGGTGTCTACTGCAGACTACACTCAATAACTTGTGGCGTGGCATAGCATTATTCATCCCGTTAGAGCACAGCCGTCTGTATTACTATGAAAGTCACGTGTGCTTTACGGTGTCACGATATTAATGACACGCGCGACTTTCATTAGCGTATTCCAGCATTGTGCTGCGAGAAACACGTCAAACTTCCATAGCAGAACTCCAAGACACTCATCATTTCATTCCAAATAAGAACAAAAAGTGTTGTTTTGTTAGAGTTTCAGTATTTATAGTGAATGAGGGCGTATATACTTCTATAATGTTTCTTCCACCAGTCAGCTTCAGTACTTGCACAAAGAAATCAACTAGTGGGCCCGAAATGCATGCACAGATTGTTTTCTCCTGTTCCATCGTTCCCGGCAAAGACAAAAAATACTTCTCATGTTCCTGAAACATTGCACGCCGAATGATTGTAGAACATCGTGGTGTGTCCAGCAAAGTGATCCTCTGATAACTTTGCTGGATCACGCAGCACAATGAAATTGAATGATCACGGATTGTCCTCTCAGGAAGCCTCCAGAAATGTTTACACTAAATTTAAGGCTATTGAAAAGAACACGCAGCGTGTGACACGCCTTTATAGTGCGCGTACATGATTGTGTACGCTGTGAATCAACGGAATATAGCTTACTCATTCATAGGATAACAAATGTAATGTTCACAAGGTTGTAGTGTATGGGGGGGGGGGGTCATCATTAGAGCCACTGTTAACGTTAACGAGGCATGATGTCCATGAACTAGGTTTACACTCTAAATGTAGCCTAAGCATTGCGAGAGAAATGTGCTTTCTGGACGGAATATTTAAGAGGTGGAAATGGCTGCAGGCACCGTATCGTGCAGAGGTGCCCACGAAAATCACACTACGTTACTCCTTGCCTTCGCGGTAGCTCTACATGCCAGAAGAGAATCTAAGGAGAGGATCGTCATCAATAATCTGCCGGGCATTAATGAAGAAAAAGGGGGGACACGGTGATTCACAAGCTTGCTCGACGTTCAATCATCTGTTTTCACGGTCGAAAGATCGACCTTCAAAAGAACAAGACCTGCTAAGGACCATTATAGAATATTTTTATATTGGTTTTAGAGCGTTGAGTTCTAACAATTAGCGTACCTTTTCTTAATTTCTTTATTGTTTCATACAATAAACCTTGAATTTTTTTATTTCAAAGTGCGTTTACTAAGCTGACTATAATAAATTACTACCATATCAGATCACATCTTAATCCTTCACGAAGAGGTGTCAATAATCACCTGTAAATAGCATATCAAAAAATGAATTTATTTATTTTTATTTTTTTCGCGTGTCTGCCAAGGTTTTCTGCCGTCCTGCACTGCCGTCTTTTTTTACCTCTTGGTGGTCTTCATGCACGCTGGCAAACTCAGCCGATTCTCATGCTTGCCGCATTCGTGAAGCCTCTGCACCAAAAAAAATATGTAAGTGCAAAATACCTGTAGGCGAAAATCAACTATCAACAAGTGAAGAATGATTGTTGGTGGGACACTAAAAATAGCTAAGAATATTTGTGTGTACTCTCACTATTTCATGCATATTCTGCAGTAAATCGAGCATGTTGCGATAGTCCACCAATGCAGGCTTCAAAGAATCACCTTTCTCAACCAATGCAGAACGTCGCAGCATGCTGCTGTTCGTGCATAGTATAGCCTTGTAGTAAAGCCTTGTTCACAAGCGTTGAATATTGGTAGTACCTAGACTTCCAGATTACAACGATTACCTGATGTAGGTTTCTACGAGTATATTTGTACTTCACAACTCAAGAGAAAAATTAAGCATGACAATTTCAAGCGTTACGCTAATCTTTGATGAGGAGCATTCATTCAAAAGATGCCTATTCAAGAAATAGCCTGTGGGAATGCGATGGCTAAGGAAGTTGAGGAATCTTTTCTTAATTGTATGCAAACTGCTATTGTTATTTATCCGTTACCATCGCATTCTGTTCTCATTCAGCAAGCAATAATGAAAAAAACAACATTTCATGGGCTTTTTTGCTTTGTTAAGCACATTATTTAGAACAGGCAAGAAAGCTAAGAAAAGTATAGGGCCCAACATTTGTAATAATTGTAATATAAAATGTGAAGAAAGTGTAGTGGACGATTTGATTACTTGCTGCAGGCAAGTTGCGAACATGCGAGGCGCATTTTGCGTCTCTGCTAGCGGCAGGTTATTTCTTCTTCCAGATTACTTCCTTCATATTTTACATCACAATTGCTAGAAATATGATTTCCAATACTTTAATTTTTTTTCTGTTACTTCTAAATAAAGAACCACAATGCAGGATACAAAGTCGACCACACGTGAGGTGAAAGCGTCGTTAGAAATAACGTCTCTGGAATTATAGCATTTGAAATGTTAAATGAGATCTAGTCATTGTGTCGATGAACAGAAATATTTTTATTCATGTACTAAACATTACTTTCTCTGATCTCTTGATTACTAACGAAGTGTTCAGCTGAAATTTTTACGGCTCTGTACATTGTGAATTTAATCGTTGGTTACCTCTTGTGAAAGAGTTGTAATGACAAGCGCTCTTGAGTAAATCCGACACCAATGTCCCACAAGTGAAAACACACGGATATTCCTACCGTGGACATTCGTATGCCTTAGAGGCCTAACAATATGTGTGAGGTCCACTTCGTGTCTAAGATGCTGAATTAAAACCACGCAGAATACGGGAGGCGCAAATCAGATAAGTTTTTGTTTCTTTGCTCAATATATTCACTTCATCGATTTTTCCAAATGATTTCGAACTTCAAAACTAATAATAAAAGTAATAAAACAAGAGTTTCCTAATTATAAGCTGTCAAAATGACAGCACTACCATCTTCCCATCAGGCATGCTGAAAAAGTGGGCACACCAGATCAAGTTCGAGCAATTGGTTTTTATGTACTGTGAATTTTATTTTATGAATACGCAATTCTTGCGCTTTGCCCTCATAAAAATTTAAAAAGAAGCTAACCCCTTGCAGATTGCTTCACTATACTACTATTTTTTCCTATACTGTTTTAGGTAATTAGCCTTCTATAATAAAGATAGCTGGTGGTTACCGTCTAACGTGTTACGAGAGCTATAACGCTGAAGAGCTATTTTGATAGGGTCACTTACTTCAAGTATTGTAGAGGCCTCAGCGAGTATTCTTTAGAAATTCAGGATGAAAGTTTATCGGGCGTATTTCAATCAAGGCACGAAGTAAAAACGTTTGTTTGCTACTTTTGCTGTACCTTAAAAAGCCATGTTGAGTCGAAACTTCTCCGGACTCTATCACAATATAATCGATCTAGAACGACAAGTTCATGATCCCCTAAAACGCGAAATGTATTTCAAGCAACTATTGTCTTGTTAACGCAAAATGACTACATCAAAATCGCTGAAAGCACCAAGCAATAGACTTACTTGTTGTGTTTCACACCTACCTTGGTGTTTGAAGCCTCGAACAGCATTTTTACAACGGTTATTTTAAAGCAGATAAACAAAATTCACCAACAAACGTGCTGCATTACGCTAGTTCTGAGCACAGTTTCACGTTAGATAAAGGCCAACCGTAATTCAAGTTAGCTTTGTGCAAGATATCCACTACGCCATAAATTTTTGTGCAGCAGGATAGCACGCACTACGCCATTATTCGTCTTTCTTTGCATAAGCGAGGTACCGGCTTCACATTAGTAAGGTAGTATGTGCACTATGTTGATCCTGCATGTGGCTGATGACGATGAAGAATTACGACTGAACACTTTTAAGTGGGTGAGAATCATTGAACTGCACACTAGTTGCTGAAATTAGCATTGTATGATGACTGTTGTTGTTATCTTACTCATACGCAATCCTATATTTATTAGATCCCAGCTCGGGTCATGCGCAGTTGTCCACCACCGCCGCCGCCACCGGTGTCCGTAAGCAATCACGCGAAATGAGCAAAAAAAAAACCTTGCACCAATGACACAGTGAGGCTTGCACCTGGGTCCGCTGGGTGTCAGCCCAGTATTCTACCACTCTAGTTACGCTGGTGCTTGTAACTTGTTGGGAAACTTGACTTAGGCAGGCTTGATCTAGCACCGATGACACAGTAGTGCTCTAACCCGGATCCACTGGCTGCCAGCCCAGTATTCTACCACTAAGCTACACCGGTGCTTGTGACTTGTCAAACTTGCCTTAGGCAGGCTTGATGTCGAGAAAGAAATCGCGTTAATACGACTTACAAAGCGTTTTAAAACAGTGAAAGAACAACCAGTCGTCGCATAATGCAAATAGTGTACCGAGTGGGCTGCCCACTGTTCCAACCCATCACAAAGTCTTGTTCTTGTTCCTCTATCAACTGTGGCGCATACCCACTTCAGGCATAATTCCTCATCATCATCAGCAACTCCGTGAGCAATTGGCACAAAATTTTTTGCGAGTAATTACCGAATACCACGCTTCTCAGAATAATGAAAAAATAGCACAGTGAATACCGGCCTACTACCCAAATGAATTTATTAATAATGACCTAGTGGGTATCAAGCAAGTGTGCTTGGAGTAGTTACCAGATGAATGTTTCGAAAAGACTCAGAAAGGCCACTCTTCTAGCATTCGCTGTGACTGTTCTGCGCTGTTTTTGTTGGTTACCACGATTCTTTGCTTGATACGATGCCTCTCTAGTGTACTTTTGTAATGCGCTTCAGGCACAGAAAAAAACATAACGTGGCTATCTGGCAGTGCACTCGAGTGCCACGAAAGGATCCGGTTTCGTGTCTACCTGTTACGCCACCAACGGCGCTAGCAACGGCGATGGTGACGCCGCTAACGCAGGAAAAGGGCCTTTTAGATCTGCACCGTAAAAACTGCTTGCAGGTAGTTCCTTCTTTTTCGCGATAAATGGTGGATTGGTTTTTATGACCTGCATTTTGTGCTTGAAATGTTAAAGTGCACCCGCCCCGCCGTAGTGGTCTAGTGGCTAAGGTACTCAACTGCTGACCCGCAGGTCGTGGGATCGAATCCCGGCTGCAGCGGCTGCATTTCTAATGGAGGCGGAAATGTTGTAGGCCCTTGTGCTCAGGTTTGGGCGCACGTTAAAGAGCCCCAGCTGGTCGAAATTTCCAGAGCCCTCCACTACGGCGTCTCTCATTCTCATATCGTGGCTTTAAGACGTTAAACTCCACATATCGATCAATCAAATTAATGGTAAAGTACACCGTCAAAAGCATGACACACTCAAATTACCAACCTGAATGCACGTTTTCTGCCGTACCACTCTTCGACAGCTCATACACAGAAGATGTATCCCCTGTCCTTTCTTCAACAGCTGCGGCACAATGGTGGTAAGGGTCAGTAAAAGTGTTCTAAATACAATCTAATGGTGTAATTTCAAAGCATTGTTCAACATGACGTTCGCTGGCGTCAGTAGAACTTGTTTCAATATATGTGTGACTTATGATCTATCGGAAGGCCTTTTCAGGCGGCCTTTGGTTTTACTCTTTGCACGCGGCGACAGGGTCTTCTGGCTTGAAAAGTTGAAACAACCAAGCATGGCAGCCTCCCAGTCCTCCCTGGTGGTGTTTTGTTCGAATAAAAGTTTCGGGGCTGACTCCACATGCCGAACTATGTTGGAAATGTCTGAAGACGTCACCGCCCAGTGTGGTCACTTTCCGGTATAAAGGCCGGATTCGATTGTGTCAGGACTGCCGGGCGCAACGGTTCTTTGGTGTGAAGGCAGAGGAGTGTGCGTTATTCCGCTTTCGTAAGGACTTTGCCGAGCTTAACGTAAATTGCGGCACCGAACTCGCTTATGTCAGTAATTTGTCGAATTGTGAAGACCCGCTTTCGTTCGGTGCTGATCTCAGAAGCGTCGAAAGGGGTTGCCCGGAGAGTGGATCGCCCGTTGCCCGCGAGCTCACTTTAAGAGAAACAGCCTCAGTCATTTTGTTGTCTTCGAGACCCGTATAAGCAGGACCACCCGGGACGCGGGGACCCTGAGATAATTACTGTTTTGAAATATAGTTTCAAAATCGAACCGTATGCTTGGATATCTAAAACGACACTTCCACCTTGCTCCGCCTTCACTCAAAAAACAATTGTACTTTACTTACGTTCGATCTAACCTAGAATACGCATCTTCTGTTTGGGACCACGGTTTCGTAACCCTAATAAATAGTTTAGAAAGTGTTCAAAACTGCTCAGTTCGCTTCAATTTTTCCGACTATCGCCGCCCAGCAAGCGTCACTAACATGAAGGCCACACTTAACATTCCCTCTCTTGCCTCTCACAGAAACCTTTCTCGACTATGCCTCTTTCATAAGCTATATTATCACAATCATCTGCTTGGATCCCGTTTCATCGCATCCCCTTCCTATGCTTTTCTGCTCGTGTTCACCGCGATCATAAATTTCGCATTCCATTTCAGCGTACCACAGCGTACAGTAACTCATTTCTTTCGAAGACGTGCGCTGATTGGAATCACCTGCCTGCCTCATTGGTGACTATCGCAGACACTCATCTTTTTTATGGTGCACTTACAAACCTTACCTAGAACGCCTTACCTACTTTTCTTTTTTCCTTTATGCTGGTGATATGAAGGTGCGTGTGCTAAAGTCAACTCTGAATTTTTCCACTGCGATCTCCTTTTCAGTTATTGCCTATGTTCAATTTATATTCGTATTGTTTTTAGTATTGCTTCTTAGCAGTGTGTACTTCAGTTGTTCTCACCTTAAACTTAGTATTGTTGTTAGCACTGTTTTTTTTCAGTTTTTGAGCACATTCACCTTATACTTGTTTTTGTACCATAACACGCGTGTCTTGACTCATGCCTTTTTGCTGTTGGTTTATTTCTTTGAGTTCCCCGTTTTTTACATGCCTTAGAATCCACTATTGATGTAGCCCCTCCCCTCTGTAACGCTTCTTGTAAGCCCTGGGGGTAATGAATATTTTACCCAATTATATATTTAATTATTATTCAAATATACTAATTATTAATAAATAATTATGTGGCGCGCAAGGTAGGGAATGCACTCCTGTTCAATAATTGTGCACGTCCCTCTTGAGTCGGTGATGATCACGTTCGAGTACAGTTCTGCGGTGCCTAGCGCGATGGTTACTTTCACAGCACGTAATATGTTTTGAGGAAGTGCGCAGCGTCTTTGAACGACGCATTTAGTGTCTTTTCGAAAGCACTCAGAGTCCTTGACGGATGCACCCAGTGTCTCGGCATGGGACGCCAGCACACTCGTAACAGCAGGCATGCTAGTTCTCTCCTTGTTGACAAAATGCGTTGCGGAGATGGCGGAGGTCAGTCCGCCATTAGGTCATTGACCACGACGTTTGGGTGCACCACTGTTGCCATCTACTCCTTCCAACAGATAGGGCTGGAGGCATCCACCGAAACATTCTTTGTTTGTTCCAGTAGTACGAATGACATGGGCCTTATTCTCATTACGGACAAGGCCTTCCCCACTCGCACTGGTACGTCCACGCAAAGAGATACTACGCCGGATCTATGCTTCGTCAAGAATATCTCCGACGCCCACTGGTCCAACCTCGCGGTAGATCTCGGTAGTGACCACTTCATATTGGCTGTACACCTCCCCACAGTAAGCAGGAAGACCAAGTCGTACACGTGGGTCGACTGGGACCTCCTTCGTAAGACCCGCGCAGAACGACCTCCTCCCGATACCCCCACCGAGCCTCGAGACGTGGACGGCCCAGCTCAAAGCTGATGTAAACAAGGCAACGAAAACTATCACCACAGACCTTCCAACCGAAAGGATGGACAGTCGTCTCGCCCACCTACTAGAGGCCAAACAGTCTCTATTGGCCCGGTGGAAGGGCCAGCGCCTTAATCGGAGGTTACGCAAACGCATATCTCAGCTGAACAAGACCATGATGGATCACTGCCGCATCCTTTCAAAACAGCAGTGGGACGAAATTTGTAATTCGATTGATGGTCAGGTTCGAAATGGCAAAACGTGGAACTTACTCAAACACCTCCTCAATGAAACCAACACCCGCACAAATCAGCGTCATTCGATCGTGAAGATACTTCATCAGGCTAAACAAACAGTGTCACCGGAAGATGTTGTCAAGAACCTCGTGGAAAAATATCTCCCGCTCCCCACGGGCCCTGTGACCCCTCACCCTGATTACTCTGGCAGCAACAACACTAACTTAGACGCCGAGTTTTCTATTGAAGATGTACGCCGAGCTCTCCATGAGCTCAATGGCCGCTCAGCCCCTGGCCCCGATGGCATCACCAACAAGCTCCTACGCAACCTGGACGATTCTTCCGTCACTTACCTCACTGACACTATCAACGAGATATGGAAAAAGGGTGAGATACCCGATGCTTGGAAACTAGCTCACACGGTTCTGATACCCAAACCGGGAAAGGCGCCGAGCCTAGATAACCTACGCCCCATATCTCTCACGTCGTGCGTGGGCAAAGTGGCTGAGCACGTCGTCCTCAACAGGGTTGGTCGGTACCTCGAAGATAACGACTACATCCCGCACCACATGATTGGCTTCCGACCAGGGTTATCCACTCAAGACGCCATGTTACTCCTAAAGCATCAAATTCTAGATGGCGGAAACACTCGGGACACTCGTGCAATACTCGGTCTCGATTTAGAAAAGGCCTTCGATACCATAACGCACTCGTCAATCTTGAAAGCGATCGCAGCCCTCGGCCTAGGTCATCGATTTTACTACTTTATCCGCTCTTTTCTCACTCGGCGCAGAGCCGTCCTCCGCGTAGGAGACCTAGTGTCGGAAGAAGTGGAGCTCGGACAGCGGGGCACTCCTCAGGGATCCGTCCTCTCACCCACGCTCTTCAACCTCGTGATGATCGGGCTTTCCGAACGACTTTCAAAAATAGACGGGCTAAATCACACTATCTATGCGGATGATGTAACCATATGGTGCTCCACAGGGTCGGATGGCTTCATTGAGTCCGCCCTGCAAGAGGCTATCGACACCACCGAGTCTTACCTCGACCACACCGGTCTCAGGTGCTCACCTGCGAAGTCGGAGCTGTTGATATATTTGCCCAAACGCCGGGGTGCCAAGCCCAAAGGGTGGAAACCTCCGGCGGAACGCAATATCACCCTCCACACCAGAGATGGTCGTACTGTACCCAGGGTAGACACCATCAAGGTCCTCGGCATGATCATCGAGTCCCGCGGAACCAACACCCAAACAGTACACAAGCTCAGGACTAAGACCGAGAATGCCATACGACTCGTACGTAGAGTAGCCAACAGGCACCATGGCCTCAAAGAAGACAACCTGCTGCGTCTCGTACACGCGTTTGTTTTGTGCCATTTTACGTACGTTGCCGCTATACACAAGTGGCTACGTGCTGAGCGCGATCAACTCAATGCGCTTATTCGCAAGGTGGTCAAACGAGCCCTTGGCCTCCCTATCACCACTCCAACGTACAAACTCCTCGAGCTTGGCGTACATAACACGCTAGAAGAGATCGCCGAAGCTCAGGAACGTGTGCAATTGACCCGACTCACTACAACCAAGGCGGGCCGCCATATTCTGCGTGAGCTCGGCTTCTTCTCCTCGAGGGCCAGGGACCCCCCAGAGTTGACTCTAATTCCCCGTGAAATCCGCGACCTTATTACGATCGCTCCCATACCACGAAATGTACACCCCGAATACAACAGAGGCAGGCGCCTTGCGCGGGCGACCGCCATTCTCAAGCGCATAGACATGGAAGCGGACAACGTCTCGTTCGTGGACGCCGCTGCCTATCGCAACAACCAAGCCTTCGCTGCGGTCGCGGTATCATCCGCGCAGCAGACTCTTACCTCAGCCACAATCCTCGCCCGAAACCCCGAAGTAGCGGAGCAAGTAGCTATAGCTATAGCTATGCTCGACAGCAAACGGGAATTCATCTACAGCGACTCCAGGCCGGCCATCAAAGCCTTCGAACGCGGAGTCATCTCCGACCAGGCGTTACGTATCCTGCGCAATGCGGACCCGAGTGCCCTGAAGCACCACACTGTCATCTGGTTCCCCGCCCATCTCGGCCAGGTGCCGGGTGCCCTACCCAACCTCAACGAGATCGCCCATGATGCAGCGCGCGCACTTACCGACCGCACTGCCACAGGGCAACCTCATCTTGCTGGGTTGGATACCAATCGGGATGCACCAATTACGTACAATGAAATTACAAAGCACTTTTACTTGGAACGCCGCATTTTTCCACCCCCACATCCGAAACTTAACCGACCGCAGGCATTAACCCTACGCCTATTACAGACACACACGTACCCAAACCTTGCCACGCTTCACGTTTATTATCCCGATGCATACCCCAGCGACACATGCCCATCATGTGGACACACAGCGACACTCGAACATATGCTCTGGGAGTGTAGAACAACTCCTCCCGACTCTACCTCAAGCAAGTGGGAGAGGTCCCTCAGGAGCTCACTTCTCGCCGACCAGCGATGGGCCGTCCAGCAGGCCTACGAAGCGGCCGCCAGGTACTCCCTGTCGGTCCCTACGTGGGAGACGCCCGCTACGCGCTAAGCGCGTCCTGCAGGACCGAAATAAAGTTTTTCCATTCCATTCCATTTGTTCCAGTAGTGGCGGGCCAGTGCTTCCACCCGCGCAAAGCGTCTGCCATGTGGTCGTCACGTGTCATGTCGGTACGAAGAGGGCGCACGTGCAGAGCTTCGGGAATACGTGCGCGCTTCATCTGTCGTTATTGGGATATGTATAGTCGGGCTAATAGCTGACTTCCCCACGTCATCTGTGAAAAGTCTTTTGTTTCATTGTGGGGTTCTAGCACCACGCGTCTCGTGGCGAGCTGCATCCAGGAAAAAAAGAAAAGCATCCCGTTCCTCTCGTGCTATGAGCTAGTAAGAACGCTTTGGCTCTTGTGGGCTTTTGACACAGGAAGAAAAGGACAAGATAGCTGAACCATCATTGCAGTATATGCCTCTAAATTTAAACTGATCACAGGAAGAAAACTGCATTTGGGTCTTGTTGGTACATATTTTTCACGATAAAATACAGCGCAAACACAGTTTACTCACCGTTCTTACTTTTTTCTTAATTTTTCCTTGCACCCATCTCAATATAATTTCATGCCTCCACGTATGACGGTGCGCAGTGCAGCATCCACGTTTGCGAAAGAAGTAAACTGCTAGTTAGAGAAGCCAAACTATAAGGCCGCACGCAACTTGTCTACAGCTACTTTCTGTTCTTCGTGTGACATTCCAATTTCTTTCTATCGCATTTATCGCGTCGCTTTTGATTCCTAACTCTCGCTTTTTTCTTAATGACTTTCTGATATAGTTTGTAAATTATCACCTAACAGCATTACCGAGTTCTTGAAAAGTGGAAGGCTTTCCCAGTACGAAATACCCAAGTCTGGAATATGTCCCGCTCTTCCCCATCCTTACACGCAAGCCTGTTCACTCTGCACACTAATGATATGAATGGAGCTTGTGCGCAAGATTTCAAATGGTGCATCTTGATAGGAAGCGCAGCCACTATTACACAGAACACACAAGACAAGCGCTTGTGTTGTCTGTTGTGTGTACTAGTGGCTGCGCTTCTTAGCAAGATGAATCCTTACCAACTGGCCCGATACAATTGGTTAAAGGGTGGTTCCATCAAATTTGTGGCATGCGTGTTATTTGTTGTAAGCGTTTCCTTCAGCTCCAGGAAGCATGATACACACACCAAGATTCGTGTATTTTTGCTAAATATTTTAATATTGCCCTACTTATGTGGATCAATTTCGGTTTCGCTTTCGTGGTTCCGAATTGGGCAGTGACGTCGATGCATAGGTGGCTTGGTCACGTGACCAGACAAGCCTGTGACGTACATCGTTCTGAGTTTCGTCTGCTCTCATACACACGTGCCTCACCAAGCGCCAGCAAAACAAACGCGCTGACAGTCGCCATCACCAGCTGCAGTAGCATCGAGGCAGTGGCAAGGCAGAAGGCAGCAAGAAGGAAACAAATCGTTCATATTTACAACGTATGTACCGAAAGTGGACGAGGAAGCCGCCCGACGCTCGATGCGCCGGCCTTTTAAAGGCACCGAGATGCTGATAAACGATGAGACAGCCCCGCTGTTGAACGCGCGCAGCGTCTCTGAACGACGCGTTTAGTGTCTTTTCGAAAGCACTTAGAGCCCTTGACGAACGCACACAGTGTCTCTGCATGGGACTTCAGCACACTCGTAACAGCAGGCATGCTATACTCGAGGACAACTTTCTGAGGCAATGACAAGAAAGCTACGGAGTCAAAGTGGGCGTCTGCCACCGCAGTAGAACATAGTGCCCCAAATGCGCCCGTGTTCTCCGCGTGAAAATAATAAAAAATATTTTCTACTGCATGCTGTTTGTCAAGGGATGCCCGCGCGCACCGAGGAAATATTCAGACTGTTGTTGCTTTTTTAAAGAGTCGCTTCGTGTTTTTGTGCCTCTGAAAAACATCGCATGTTTTACATGCACCTCATAGTCAAAATGGCGTCTTCATGTGTAGGTATGCCTGCGTCGTTCAGCTATTCCACCGAGTCGCCGAAGGAGCTCGTGTCGAATTTCACTCGCAAACAGCTCTGCAAGCAGATGTATCAAATTGTGTGCAGTGGGATTACCTGAACACGACCGTCATTTGAAACCCGAACAACTGACCGTATTCGAGGGATATCCGAGGGATATCCCAAACAACTGACCGTATTCTTGCCGAATTCTTCTGGCCAGGTGTTCAATCAGAAACCAAGAGGTCTGTGAAGTCCTGCGACATCTGTCAGCGGACTGTCCCGCGTTATTTGGTTGGTCGGGCTCCGCAAGGTACCATGCCAATCATTGAGACCCCGATTTCACGTGTGGGCATCGACATCATCGGTCCTTTGTCACCGACATCTTCCAAGGGCAACAGGTACATTCTAACCATGGTGGATTTTGCAACAAGATATCCAGACGCCATCGCACTTCCTTCGAGTGAAAGCAAGGTTGTGGCAGAGGACAAGGAGACGGGGCTCCAATATGCTTCTCGCATAGCAGGTCATTTCGACCGTTGGATGGAGCTGGCAAATATCGAGAAAACATATGACGCTCTTCGCGACGTAACGATTTCAGAACAGTTCATGAAGGGATGCTCACCCACCCTGAGGGTATTTCTGAAGGAGAGGAACTGTAAGAAATTGCACTCTTTAGCGCAGAACGCAGACTGCTTTCTGGAAGCCCAAGATTTGTTCAATTTGGGCAAGGACAAGCTGTATAAGGAGAGCTCAGCAGATGCTCGTAAAGCACAAACT
The DNA here is from genome assembly GCA_013436015.1 of Rhipicephalus annulatus. Taxonomy (NCBI): domain Eukaryota; kingdom Metazoa; phylum Arthropoda; class Arachnida; order Ixodida; family Ixodidae; genus Rhipicephalus; species Rhipicephalus annulatus. The sequence goes on along the minus strand of WOVY01004557.1, from coordinate 65,787 downwards.
GCTAAGCGCCAGTTTAAGGGCCAAAGTCTCTGTTTCTTGTGCAATAAGACAGGGCACCGTGCGTCTGAATGTTGGTCTTGGACAAAAAATAACCAGTCAGCAACAGGCTGGTCGAGTGGCAGAAACGGTTCATCTGTGGAGACAACTCGAACCCAGGAAAAGCTTCCGAGCCACGGGGACAGCTCGGCTAACCACAGAGAGCAGAGCGCAAGGACAAGTTCGGGCCACGCCCCTGCTGCTCGTTCTGACCCTCCGTGTCCGGGCCTCGTCTCGGCGTTGAAGTCCTCGGGTGCGTCCTGGACTGGGCATCGCCTCACCTCACCCCCACGTTGGTCTGGAGCAACGTTCGTCACGGCCAGCTGCTGTTCTGGTCTCGGAGCGAGACGCTCTCATTTAAAACACGAATTAAACCGGACTACTTCGCGGAAGATTACAGGAGCAGTAGCCCCGCTCACCATAGCTTTCCCTTCAATGCCACAGAAAGTTGTCCCCGAGTATAGTTCTCTCCTTGTTAGAAAATTCGTTTCGGAGATGGTGGAGGTCACTCACGTCACCACAAATATGGTGCGACGTCACGACAATAGCCGTTGCTTCTCCTATGCTGAAACGTCAGTGTTGCGCAAGCGATTTGCCTAGATCGCAAGAGTGAACTGTCAGCTACGCTTTTAGAAGTTAATTAAAATATATTTTACGCGTTTGTTGTGTCCGACTCTTCGTGTGCAGAGTATTTGCATACAGAGGAAATTCACAAAAGGCTCGAGATAGCCTCAAAATTTGTTGTCACCACCCCTTTAAAGCTGTTTCTTTAAAGGGACCGCCAACTGTTTTTGTTTTTACCCAGTTTTTTTTCCGGCGCGACAAAAGCTTACCCTACTTAGTGTTCGTAGCTGCCGTAGTTAATCCCAAATGCGCTATTCTTTTTATAATCAGCATTTTTCTACCTGAAAGGCTCTGAACACGGACGTGCCCTTTTGTCTACCAACGCTGAGAATTGATAGCAAGGCCGGTAGCTCTTCTAGCGACCTGTGTACGCTGTCGTTGTTTTGCTTTCGCAGGAGTTCCTGTAACTATTTATACATCTTCCCTGTATTTTTACCACGTTCCGTGCGCATGCGCCTAAGGTTGTCACGCCTGTGTCGTGGATGGCTTGTCCCGTTGTCGTTACTCTCTCGATATACGAGCCAAGCCAGGTCATCGGAAACGGCACTGCGCCTATAAGCGGCCGTGCCGACTAGCAGTATACACCATTTATGTGACAAAAAACAAAGTAGAAAAATCACGTCGCTCAAAATTGTTAGCAACCCGGAAACTGCATGCAAGGTTTTATGAGCGCACACTAAGTTTCTCAAGACAAACTGACGAGAAAGGGGTGATTACGTCATGCGAAGGCATCGCCCCTTTCATAGGCATTTTTAACCCAAGCCTATATGAACGTTTTTTGTGGATTAATATCTTTTTAGAATTAAGAAGCAAGCAATATTTCAATACTAACAGAAAAATTGTTGAACGGGTTAACTAGTTGACTGTCACGTGACAGGGCACACCAAATAATTGAAATTTCTGGCAACAGACGGCACCAACAGTCATTTTTTGCGATTTTAAATCAAGGAACAAAATATTAACTCCACTTTTCACGGGAAAAACAAGGTTGATTTGAGGCACCGTTAGAGGCAATTTTACCATCTATGCAGTCGTCTCATTACATGGTCTTGGCAGTGGTTGGTCTCTTTAAGCTAAGCACTTGCCATCGATCGGCGTAAAATAACAAAACATGCTTAACTCTGGGGTTACAATAGTAACAAATGCTTCAGCTTTTTTCCAAATGCCCCATAATAATAACTGAGATTTACCAAAGTTAGTTTTACTGCCTATTAAGAGCCTAAAACATATTACTAACGCATTACCTTGCACTGAGCCAGTATTTATGATTATTAGTAAAATCCAAATCTGATACCAACCTTTAGCAGACTTCTTTGGTTTCCTCTTTTTTGATTTATGTTTCTGCTTTCGCGCACCGTTCATGAATGCATTGAAGAGTCTTTTCGCTTTTTGTTGAAATCAGAAAAACCATGCAAAAAATACAAAGCTATTTATGCATGAATCTACATTGTTCTATTTTTTGAAAAGGCTATACCCTTCTAAACTGATGCTTCAGTGAATAAAAATGAGCTGAAAAATGTGTCATAATGTCAGCAAGTTACAATTCAACTAAATAAACTTGTACGCTCTATTCACAAAACGACCACATCTGTCCTTTGTCGACAACAGTACAACTGTGGTATAAAGCAATGGCCATGAATATAAAGTTTAAGTAATGAAAAAATGCTTCGGAAACGCTCTGTTGGCTATATACTTCAAGAATAAAAATTTTGCATGTCCCACTGGGCTTTCAGGTTGATAAAATGGGAATATACATTTTTGTTGATTCTCCGTAAAAAGGTGTCTCCCCTCCAAAACAGTAAATTTCACATTCTAAGGCCTCTTCTGGTAAACAGCGTCCAAACAATATTCGATATGACAAAAACCAGCCTTTTTACTTTGGTTCAATCGTAATTCAAGCAATCATGCTTTTTACTTTTCGACAATGCAAAACATTGTCTTCCAACTTATGCTCAGCATTAAAGTCTTTTTATCATCCAGAGCAGTCGTCACCATGTGGAGGGATCAAATGATACATGACACCCTGTTATAAAAGCGATGTTTTGCACCCACAGCCTCGTTACGATTGGCGCTGACTCACGCTCACAGAGATGTTGGGCCCATGAAAAGGGCAAACACATAAAATTGCTTTAATGAAAACCTGGATACGCAAACCTTTCTATTCTCCTGAGATGCTACGGGTCTAAATACACAATAAAGAGTGACGGGGAAACACCTGCTGTTTGAGCATAAGAGGCCCTGATTGAATATTGCGTCATCGGTCCATACCGTCGGTAAAGGTGTTGTTTCGTGTATTTTAGTTCGATTCCGCTATTGATACGTTAGTGCACTCACGTAAAAATAAAAAATAAAGCCTACCCACCGCCACGCCACTTTTTTTTATTGGCTTGGTTGTCGGTTAGGCTCCATAGTTTTTTACGCAAGAAAATACTGATTATTTCATTTATCAAGTATTATAAATGCGGTGTCATGTTACATTATTTATTACAAAAGGTGTATTTTAACAAACAAACCGCGTTCTACACGTGATGTTACGCTGTTTAAAATTAGAAAGCTCTTTTCGTTTTTTACTCATGCCTTTCTGATTGCAAAAAAAACTGAGCAATCCGTATGATTGTTACTACTGAGCTCCAAGCCACCTACACGGCGATTTCTGGATCACCTTTGTGCTATGAGACATCTTACACATAAAATGCAATGCACAAGAGACAACTATTCACAGAATATCAAGCCAGTAGTGTCTTTAATTGCTTAAAACTACGCTTTTTTGATTCTGTGAGTAATTTCTGAACCAAACTGTAGCAAACCGAGCGTGTTGTTCTGCCAATACCACAATTACTTTCAATTCTTATAACGATCTCATTTATGGTCTTGCGGACGTAACGATTCCTGTATCGTCGCTTGCAGATGAACCGGTGTTCAGCCCACTCTCAAAACATGCAGAATTTTGTGACAATATCTTACAGTCAGTTCAGAAGCTATTATTATAGTACATATTCACTATTTTGCAGTCAAGGCAGTCTTTACCTTTCTGTCCGGTAACTACAACCACCTTTCCTAGTTTTTCCATTGCTTTCTCCGCCATACTTTCGGTTGCTGAAATAATGTTCATAACAGAAAACTTAGCCCCAAGACATGCTAAACTCACATTTTTTTTTATTTCAAAGCTTGTCTTCACATTGCCGCATGTACATCAGCTGCCTAGATCATAATTTTGTTCTATATTGGCTTTACCTGTCACTGCCTAATTGTACACATCCGTCAATTGTCAGTAAACGCCAATAATCATGCCTATTAAAACAATAATAAAATGCATGATGATGGAGCATAAAGTCACACTTTCACTACAATGGCAAAGCACTCAAAGCAATAGTTACAAATTATAATGTTGCACGATGAATGGGAAGAAACTCAACACAAGCAGATTATCGCTCAAGTGCGAAGAACGCATGGAAGGGACACACACAAGACTATCGCGAACTATAAACTGTCACAGCTTGACACCTGCACAACGCTGCTCAAACACATAGAAAAGTTCTCAAAAAGAACACACGTCATACACAGGACGAATGTAAAGTAAGAACTTTCGCAGGTCTAACTCCATGTTTGATCAGCATGCTTGAAGTATCGACTATACACTGTATCGTTAGCGCGATTCAGCAAGGCATGACGAAGGGGCGCGATGGGAAGAAAAGCCTCTATCTTTATTGTAGCAGTGCTTATATACCGAGCGAGACAAGAAAGGGTGCGTACCCTCACCGCACTATCGTATCAAAGGGGGCGGGTTTGACACGAGGCACATGCTGCGCAAGATATGATACATCCTCCTTGGTGTATAAAACAATTGACAGGTGAACACGACTGGAACGCTCACAAAATGTTAAGCACTCATTCACGGCACTTGAACAAAGTTCTCGTTGTAAGCCAGCCGTCTGGGCGCTTTGCGTTGTCGCTGTGATCTTCTTGGAGCTTGTGTAGCTGTTGTTCCCGGGATCGGGGCCGCGGGCATGTACCCCGGCAACGCGACTGGAACCTCATGCGCCGTAGCAGATGGCGCTACGTCCTCACCGCTGTCGGTAAGGTCTGGGCTGAAGTCCTCGCTGGGTAACAGCAAATGTCGACGATTCCGTCGCAGCTGCCGCCCTTCTTCTGTCGTGACGTCGTAGGACCTTGGATGCCCGGAAGGCCTTAGGACTTTAGCTCTCTTCGCCCATGCAGACGAACCGTGGCCCCTGTTTCGAGCGGCGCCAGCAGTCTTACAGGGCGGTTGGTGTGGGAGCGCTTCACGGTGGAGTGTTCAGGTCCAGTCTCCATGTCCGGCAAGGTGTTGCGCAGTCTTCTGCCTTGCAATATCTCCGCTGGGGCTATGCCGCACTCCAGTGGCGTTGTCCTGTAAGCAAGAAGACCCAGCCAGAAATCTTGCTTTGCTTCATGCGTTTTTTTTTCAGGATTCTCTTGATGACCTGGACGCCTTTCTCAGCCAAACCATTCGATTGTGGATATCCTGGACTGGATTTGATGTGTCTGAAGTCGTATGCCCTCGAAAAGGACCTGAACTCGTGACACGAAAATTGCGGGCCATTATCTGTCAGAACTTCCAGTGAAATGCCGTACCTAGAAAATATGGCGCTAGTTGCCTGAATGACAGAGCTCGGCGATGTGTCACGCAACTGCTCCACTTCCGGAAAATTTGACAGCGCGTCGTATACGCTGAGGTACGACCGTCCACCGTACTCAAAGATATCAATGCCAACTTTCTGCCATGGCATCTCGGGCACCGGGCGCATCATTAAAGGTTCTTGCGGCTGAGTATATGCGTACTTATTGCACACTGCACATTTCTGCACGAATGCACCAATGTCGGCGTTAATGCCGGGCCAAAATACAAGTCGCCTTGCCCTTTGCTTGCATTTGTTGATGCCCATGTGTCCTTGGTAAATTCTTTTTAAAGTGTCTTTCCTGAAACTGTTCGGAATCACCACTTTACATCCTTTCAAGAGGACACCTTTCACCTGCGTGAGCTCTGTAAAGAATGGCTTCAGCTGTCCCTCTATGCGTAACCCGTGTTCTAAACTGTGCAGCACAGCTTTAAGATACCAGTCCCGACTTGTTTCTGCTGCTAGTTGTTTCCACGTGTCATCACTGACAAGAGATGAAACGACACTTACGGCGTGCAATTCCACATCATCGCTCCCGACATCACTGGCATAACTTGAGGTGGGCGCCCGCGACAGCATGTCGGCCTGTAGAAGCTGCTTTCCTGGAACGAATCGCATTTCTGTGTCATAGCGCATCAATCGCAGGAAGAATGGTTGCAGGCGGGGCGGCATATCACCAATGGGTTTTTGGGCGATAGCGAGCAAACGGTGATGGTCGGTCTCTAAGATAACGTTTCGGCCATATACGAAGTGGTGAAAGTGTTCGCAGCCGTGAACACAAGCCATCGTTTCCTTCTCAATTCGCGAATAACGCTGCTCTGCTTGAGTTAGCACGCGGGAGGCATAGGCGACCGGCTTCCATACGTCATTGTTGCACTGAAGTAGCGCCGCTCCGATACCGTTCCGCGATGCATCGCATGATACTTTCGTGGCATTCATGGCGTCGAACACTGAAAGCACGGGCTGCCTGCTGAGGTCAGCGCAAACTTGCACCCACTTGAGCGCGTGGTTGGCACTCCATTCAAACATTGTATCTCGCTTCAGCAGGCTTCGCAAGAGGCTAGTCCTTTCGGCTAGTGATGGGAGGTATTTGCCGAAATAATTGGCGACTCGTAAAATTCTTTGGACGGCCGATTTGTCCTCCGGCGCAGGCGTCTGGAGCATACATTTTATCAAGGAGGGGCTTGGCCTGATGCCATCCTTGCTGATGACGTCACCGAGATACTCTATCTCCTGTACGCCGATTGTGCATTTGACCGGGTTAAACGTTAAGCCAGCTTGTTGGGCTACTTGTAGTGGCGACCTCAGGCGCGCGTCATGCTCTTGCCGAGTTGTGCCCCAGATAAGGACATCATCAACGTACACCCCGACACCGGGAAGGCCATCCAGAATTTCCGTTAAGGTTTTCTGAAAAACCTCAGATGCCGATGATATACCAAACGGTAATCGCAAAAAACGGTACCGGCCGAAGGGCGTGGAGAACGTGCAAATTTTAGAAGTTTCTTTATCGAGCGGTATTTGATGGAACCCTGAATTTGAATCGAGTCGAGAGAACAGCGTCGCGCCAGACAACTCGGCTTCTATATCCTCTCGTCTGGGCATCTCGTAGTGTTCTCGTTTCAGGCATTGATTTATTTTTCTGTGATCTATGCAAATGCGCAGCTTCCCGTCTTTTTTTCGGGTAATTACAAGTGGACTCACCCAGTCCGTTGGTTCGTCGACTTTTGTGAAGATGTGGCCCCGTTCCATGCGCTCGAGTTCTTCTTTGAGGGGCTTCTGGAGAGTCAGGGGTACGCGCCGAGTTGGTTGGACCACCAGCACCGTTCCCTTGTTGAGGACCATCTTGTAGACGCGTTTGACACAGCCCGTACCGGTGAACAAGTGGCGAAATTCATCGACGAATTCTTCAGAGCTTGTACGAGACACGGCGTGTACGTGCGGGATCAATCCAAGTTGCTCGCTCGCCCTCAAGCCCAAGATGGCCTGACCCTTGTGTACCACGAAGAAGTCGAGTGCAGCGGTGTGGTCATCCGGCGTCACTTCCAGTCGCGTCATCCCTGCATGTTTGATTACACCGCCGCCGTATGAGCGAAGCACGCCACAGCTGGGCTTCAGTGCTGGCCTCGGATGCATCCTGCGGAACACTCCGAAGGGCAGTAAATTCGCCTGTGATCCTGTGTCAATCTTCAGCATGACTTTGATGCTTTGAACTTGCGCCTGAACGACCCAATCACATTGACTTGTCACTCTTCTTACAGACACATCGAGCACTTCAAAGTCGTCTTCATGCCTTCCCACCTCGTCAACTTGCGATGCGTTTCTGCAACATACGGCGAAGTGGTTTTTTCGTTGGCATCTTCGGCATGTCCGTCCGTATGCAGGGCAGTTTCCTACAGCGTGCGTGCGTGCGCACTTCGGGCATTTGCGGTTGCCTTGTCGATTTTCACCTTGGCTCTGCTTCAAATTGCGCACAGCATTTACTTGCTTTTGCTGGCTGTCCCACACGCCTCGGTGAGCCGCTGTTGCCTCGGCTGCCTTGCAAACTTGCTCTGCCTTATCTAAGGTCAAATTGTTGTCGCTGAGCAGCTTTCCCCGGGTTTTATCATCGCCTATTCCAAAAACGAGCTGATCCCGGATCATGGAATCTGTTAGTGCGCCAAAGTTGCACTCACGAGCCTGTTTTTTCAAGTCTCGCAGGAAGTGTTCCAGGTGCTCACCTGGGGCTTGACTCATGTTCCGAAAGACGTAGCGCTCGTGTACTTCGCTGTACTGGGTGGCGCAGTATTGCTCGAACTTCGCCACAACCGTTGCGTAGTCTTCTCTGCTCTCGCTGTCGGCGAACGTGAAGGTGTTGAAAACTTCGAGCGCTTCTTCACCGGCGATACTCAGGAGTAAAGCTGCCTTCGTCTTCGCCGACCGAGGTTTTTCCGGTGGGCCTGATGCGGTGACGAAAAGTTCAAACCTTTGGATGAACAGCTTCCAGTTCTTGCCTGCGTCTCCTGACATGCGCAGCGGGTCCGGTGGCTTGAGGAAGTCCATGGCTGTTCCCTCCAGTGAAGTCGTGAGTTTGACTAGCCACTTCTGACACCATGTATCGTTAGCGCGACTGAGCAATCATGACGAAGGGGCGCGAAGGGAAGAAAAGCCTCTATCTTTATTGTAGCAGTGCTTATATACCGAGCGAGACAAGAAAGGGTGCGTACCCTCACCGCACTATCGTATCAAAGGGGGCGGGTTTGACACGAGGCACATGCTGCGCAAGATATGATACATACACTTCAAGCATGCTTGAAGTGTCCACTGTGCTACTACGCCTCCTGGGCCATGTAGTCATCAAATCATTTGTTGCCCGCCATTCCGCTTCGCGAATGGTCACAGAAATGGACGACTTGAAATATTATATCTAATTAGATGTAAAAAATTGCAGCGGTTGCGTAAAAACATAAAAAATTGAACACATTTGCAACGTGTATCAGGTTCCGAGTGCGGAAAATTACGAGCCGGCCATATAATTGCACATATGCGCAAGAACAACGCCTAGTATATGTCGTGCGAGCTCTTTGGCAGGGTCTGGATTGCTATGATAAAAATTCAATGATCGATCTGTGCAAAGCTATGTCAGTGGCACTCAGGTCACAGCTGTATTCTAGGCATAAAGAACTGATCGTGTACTTTGTTTGGTTTGGTTGTTACCTTCTATGGTAACCTGAAAACTAAGGACTCTTTCGACACGCGTGACTTCACTAATGTCCTCTGTATTAGTCGAGTGTAAGCATCAAAATATTACGCGTCAAATTGGGTTTATATGTATTTCTTACTGAATTCCTTTAATGCACAGCGCCCATTAAACAAACATATCATTAACGGAGCATTGATGGCAACGATTCAAGCGCCTAGAGAACGCCAAAATATATAGTGCTAAAATTTTGCCTTCTACAGTGCTGAGGAGCTAGATCAGATTGTTTCATAGTACACAGAGGACCTGCAATGTTTGCGTTATTTAGCTAAGTACTCTCTATGCAATTCTGTAAGTTTTTTATTAAACGTATTCATGCCTCTGATGCCATCCTACTTGGTGCACTCCGCTATAAAAAACAGGTCTGTTGCATATCAAACGTGTGTTATGGTATGCGTGGCAACGGCAATGAACACTTACCATGATTGAATTTCACTACCACAATCAAAATCACAAGTATGTTCACCAGAGCCAGCCCCTTCATTCTTTTAGTTTGCTTCTCAACGCCCTGAAATGCTTAAAATGCTAGCACAAGAAAAACATTATACCAGTGAAACAACCTTCCTCTGAAGCAGTCATTCCAGCCTGACTGCTCCACGTAAATTATGGAAATACGAACAGCTGCTGAAAAAAAAAAATAGTGGCGGACTATGTTATACCTTAATACAATTGCATTCGGCATGCGTTCTGTTTCATGATCGATGTTGAATACAGACGAAAAACAATACTTTTATGTTTGAATTGTGCAGTTTCATTCCAGAGAGAACATGATTGTATAAAAACAAAATTCCAGTTTCATGGCAAAGACAAACAATGAATGGGAGAGCAACAATTTCAAAAGGTATATGAAGTACGGCTACTAAACGAGTCCCTTAGAACCTCACCAGGCTTAACTCAACAAAAACTGGCGCAAAGATATATTGGCCACTGTAGCGAGCGAAGTGACCATCTTTCTGTCTCTCACACCAACGTAAACTGAGTGATGCGAATAGAGTGCGTGTAGAAAGGTGAACTGTTTGCTGATTTTTATTACAGATGAACTCGTGCGACTGCTCTTAACTGCTCAAATTAAGCAGCTTTACCTGAAAGGAGCAACCAAGAACTTCCTTTTTTTATTTCTTGGGTACCTACCATGGTTTTTAACGATATCTGATTGCCTGAGAGTTCCATCTTCACTTTAGCCGCAATACACAGCTATCTATGCATTCTTTCACTCACGCATATAATATACGACGCACAGTCACTGTCATTGCACTGAGACGTTATACCGACCTTCTCGTCAACAAAGACGGTGATGGCAAAAATAATTCTGCATGGTTTCTAAAAATGCTTTTACAATATTATATCACAGGTCTCCTTGAAAAAATTGCAGAGAGGACAAAAGCAAGCTATCACAGTCATGGAAAGGTGATTCGCTGGCCCGCTAAACTAGATACAGTAGCACTTACGCAGCTCGGGAATCCTGCTGCAGCTTACGTGTTTTCGAGCCCCTCGACAAATATGTTTTGTGATGAGGTTTATGAGCCGTTAAAGACAGCGACGAGACAGCGTGATGAACCGTCCAGCGATCGGCACAGCAACGAACCGAAGCACGAGCCGAGAGAGCCGGGCGTTGGCGATGCTGCTCGCTGCAGGCACATCTTCTTCACAATCGCCCCCGCTGAAAAAGGAGCCATCCTGGCGACTTAAGAAGTTTCAGGCAAAGGCTCATGGTACGGTTTCAGTCGGGAAACATGGACGATGTCACGTGCATGCCGGCGCATGTCGTCCGATCGGGAAACTGGTTCAATTAGGAAATTAACCGGAGAGGTTTTCTCCAAAACGGTGTAAGGCCCCTCGTACCGGGGGACAAGTTTCGAGGAGAGTCCCGGTGTTTGGTATGGGATGGCAAGCCACACAAGAGACCCTGGGGCGTAGCTGGGATCCGGAAGAGAGGTGCTACGGGTTTCTTTCTGGCGTTGTTGCTCTTCCGAAGTGAACGCACGGGCGAGCTGGCGGCACTCTTCGGCTTGTCTAACAGCATCGGAGATAGGTGGACACTCGGAAGCATCAGGACGGTAAGGAAGTAGGGTATCAATTGTATGGGAAGGCTCACGTCCGTAAAGAAGAAAGAAAGGTGAGAATCCCGTGGTGGTTTGTATTGCGGTGTTATATGCGAACGTGACGTATGGGAGAACACGGTCCCAGTTGCTATGATCAGATGCCACGTACATTGAGAGCATATCACCTAGCGTGCGGTTGAACCGTTCTGTTAGTCCGTTAGTCTGCGGGTGGTATGCTGTCGTTTTCCGATGAATGACATGGCATTCCGAAAGCAGAGTTTCGACGACCTCGGAAAGGAAAGCGCGGCCTCTGTCACTAAGGAGCTCTCGAGGTGCACCATGTCGAAGGATAAAGCGTTGCAAAATGAAAGAGGCGACATCCTGAGCTGTAGCGCTCGGCAAAGCGGCTGTTTCAGCGTAGCGTGTCAGGTGGTCAACCGCCACTATAATCCACCGATTACCATCTGGTGTCAATGGAAGGGGACCGTAGAGGTCAACGCCGACGCGATCAAATGGCTTGGCAGGGCATGGAAGTGGCTGCAATGCGCCAGTCGCACGTGGCAGTGTTGATTTACGTCGCTGGCAGTCAGGACAGCACTGCACGAATTTACGTACAAAATTGTACATGCCGCGCCAGTAATAGCGATGGCGAAGGCGTTCATATGTTTTGAACACTCCGGCGTGGCCACATTGTGGATCGTCGTGAAGGGAGGCGCATACTTGCGATCGTAAAGTGCGTGGAATGACCAGCAACCACCGGCGGCCATCGGGAGCGTAGTTGCGTCGATGAAGAAGTTGATCGCGGATGGCGAAATGGAAAGCTTGACGTCGGAGGGATCGAGATACTGGAAGGTTGGGCGTGCCAGATAAATATTCGATAAGAGAGGCGATCCACGGGTCACGACGTTGTTCGGTGGCAATCGAGTCGAGATTTAGCGATGACAAGGTCTGGAGGCAATTGTTTCCGCACGTCTGATCTGGTGGTAAAGGTGAGCGGGACAGGGCATCAGCGTCAGAGTGTTTGCGTCCGCAGCGGTATACGACGCGAATGTCGTACTCCTGGATGCGGAGTGCCCATCGCGCAAGGCGGCCAGAAGGGTCTTTCAACGTGGAGAGCCAGCAAAGCGCGTGGTGATCAGTTACTAGATCGAACGGGCGGCCGTATAAGTACGGCCGGAACTTTCCAAGCGCCCACACCAGAGCCAAACACTCTTTTTCTGTCACGCTGTAATTAGTTTCGGCTTTCGTCAGAGTGCGGCTAGCGTAGGCTACAACGTATTCTGAATAGCCGGGCTTTCGTTGAGCGAGGACCGCGCCTAGCCCGACGCCGCTGGCGTCGGTGTGCACTTCGGTAGGAGCCGTCGGGTCGAAGTGGCGAAGAATAGGTGGGGAAGTGAGCAGACGGCGCAGAGTAGTGAAGGCAACGTCACATGCAGGGGGACCAGGAGGTGAGGTTCACGTCACCGCGAAGAAGCTGTGTTAACGGTGACATGATAGATGCAAAATTTCGAACAAAGCGCCGGAAATAGGAGCATAGGCCTACAAAACTGCGAAGTTCTTTCATGGTCGTCGGCTTGGGAAATTCTGCGACTGCTCGAAGTTTTGCTGGGTCTGGTAATACGCCGTGCTTGGACACGATGTGGCCTAGTATGACGAGCTCACGTGCAGCGAAGCGGCATTTTTTCAGGTTAAGCTGCAGACCAGCGTTGGTCAGACAACTCAAAACGTGCCTGAGGCGAAGGAGGTGCGTAGGAAAGTCGTGGGAGAAAACCACGACATCGTCGAGGTAACAGAGGCACATATTCCATTTGAGGCCACGTAGCGTATTATCCATAAGACGTTCAAACGTGGCAGGCGCGTTACAAAGCCCAAAGGGCATGACGTTAAATTCGTATAGTCCGTCTGGTGTAATAAATGCCGTTTTTTGGCGATCGGCTTCTGCCATTGGGACCTGCCAGTAGCCAGACCGCAAATCTAGCGACGAGAAAAATTCCGCTCCGTGAAGGGTGTCAATGGCGTCATCAATGCGCGGCAAAGGATAGACGTCCTTGCGGGTTATCTTATTCAAACGACGATAGTCCACGCAAAATCGGATAGATCCGTCTTTCTTACGCACCAGGACAACGGGAGACGCCCAGGGACTGTGGGATGGTCGAATGACGTCTCTACGAAGCATATCTTCAACTTGATCGTTGATGACGCGGCGCTCTTCAGCGGAGACACGGTATGGTCTTTGACGCAGTGGCTGGTGTAGGCCGGTGTCAACATGATGTTTAACTTGTGATGTGCGGCCCAGTTGAGGTTGCGACACATCGAACGAACTCCTGAACTCATGCAGAAGATCCAGCAGGTCGGCATGTTCGGTGGGAGTGAGAGTGTCGGCGATGGCGCTGGAAAATGTATCATCGGACGACTCCCCGAGTGCCGACAGTGCTTTGGGGTGGTCGCAGTAGTCGTCCGGGACATCAAACAAAAACGAAGGGTCGAGATCATGCACGCGGCCGAGACATTCCCCCGCAAGCAATGTGACAGGTGTGGAAAGCGGATTGCTTACGAACATGTTGCTTCTTCCGGCGGCAAGATCAATTGTTGCGAAAGGCAGCGGCAGAGCTCGACGATATTTGAAGATATCGGATGGCGTAAAAAGAACTGTAGCGTCAGTGTAGGCGTTGCATGAAACGGGAACAAGGGCGAAATTTCCAGGTGGAATATCGGTGTCTTCATGAACGAGCAACTTCGGCGGCTGATGAGGAGCGTCCAGTAATGGGACATCACACAAGGGTGAAAACTCAACTTCGGCGCGTGCGCAGTCTATGACGGCATTATGGCGGGATAGGAAGTCCCACCCGAGGATGACGTCATGCGAACAGACAGGAAGAACAATAAACTCCACGATGTAAAGAATGCCTTCGATGGAGACTCTTGCAGTGCAGGCTGCGAGAGGCGTTACTTGCTGTGCGCTTGCGGTGTGAAGCGACAGTCCCGAAAGCGGCGTCGTTACTTTGCGTAATAAACGGCAGAGATTAGCGGCAATAACAGAAACAGCGGCGCCAGTGTCCACAAGGGCGAAAGTACAATAACCTTCAACAGTTACTGCGACCACGTTAGCAGGAGAGGAGCGAGGGCTTAGACAGTTTGAAAACGGCGCAGTTCTTGCCTCTTGAACTGCGTTGCTTAGTTTTCCTGGTCAGAAGGTCTGGGCCGGCGACGCATTGGGGAGGGCGATCGCCGACGAGGAGAGGGTGTGCGCGGCGTCACGAAGTCGGGGTCGTTAGGAGGGGCATAGCGAGGTGACGAGACCGGCCCGTATCGCGCGAAGGGTTGGCTGCCGGGTTGCGACGATGGGACATAGTCGCCGAACGTCTGAGGTCGACGGCGGCAGTAGCGGGCAACGTGTCCGGGAGTAAAGCAGGCGTAGCATATCGGTCGGTTATCGCGCGTCCTCCAAGAATTGGCTACTGGTTGTGCCGCCCAAGGTGCAGTATAAGCAGCCGGGTGTGCGGGCTGTGAGCGCGAGGTATAGGGTGATTGCGGAAGCCTACGCACAGCGTCTGCATATGTGAACGGCGCTGCTACAGGCTGCATCACTTGCGAGCAGGCGACAGGAGGAGCCACAGGCTGCGCTGCATACGTTAGGGGCGCGGCCACAGGCTGCACGGCTGGCGGATAGGCGACAGGAGGGCCTACCAGCTGCGCGGCACGCTGGCAGTGGGCAAGGCTGGATAGAGGCGGCTCCTGGTGCGCAACAGGAACAGCTTGGGCAACCTCTTCCGAAATAGCAGTGCGAAGCGGGGCAGGTAGGCGGGTGGTGGTCTCGTGAGTGAAGGGCACTAGGGAAAGTTGGCGGGCGACTTCCTCACGGACGAAGGCTCGAACTTGCTGGAGCAGCGGTGAATTGTCCGGCAGGGTGTCGAAACTGCACAGTGACTGACCACCATGCTGAGGCTGCCGAGTCAGAGTGCGTTGCTTGTTCAACTCGTCGTAGCTCTGACACAAGCTGACGACTTCGGAAACTGTGCTCGGATTTCTTGCCAAGAGCATATGAAATGCGCCGTCGTCAATGCCCTTCAGGATGTTTTTGACCTTGTCAGATTCGGGCATGGTGTCATTCACACGTCGGCAAAGGTCGACGACGTCCTCAATATAGCTGGTAAACGTCTCGCCAGTCTGCTGAGAGCGGACGCGCAAGCGCTGTTCTGCCCTCTGCTTGCGGACAGCCGGCCGACCGAACACTTCAGCACATGACGTCTTGAAGACGCTCCATGTGGGGATGTTGTGTTTGTGGTTGTTAAACCACAATTCGGCGACGCCAGTGAGATAAAAGATCACGTGGCCCAGCTTGTCGGCTTCGTCCCACTTATTGTTGGCGCTCACCAGTTCGTAGTGTTCGAGCCAGTCTTCTACGTCGGTCCCATCCGCACCGCTGAAGACCTTCGGCTCCCGTAGCCTGGGATGGCCAGGGCAGTTGAACTGGAGCGAAGGCGTCGATGTAGAGGCGTTGGTAGTCATGACAGGTGGTAGCGTGCGGCTTCGCAGCTCCAGGGTGTAGCAACGGGGATTAAAGCACCTTCCACCAAATGTGATGAGGTTTATGAGCCGTTAAAGACAGCGACGAGACAGCGTGATGAACCGTCCAGCGATCGGCACAGCAACGAACCGAAGCACGAGCCGAGAGAGCCGGGCGTTGGCGATGCTGCTCGCTGCAGGCACATCTTCTTCTTCACAGTTTCAATGATGTGTACTTCCCGACCGTCTTCAGGCTCATTCTTATTGCCATTGTGAGTTTAATTATTCCTGCACGCAGAGAGACAGAAACATGATAATGTTGTGCACATGAACGAAGACAACGAAGACTACGGTGAACACGCTTGAGAACGAAAGGAAGACGACAATCAGGAAGATCTCTAACTAGTTGGCTGCTTATGAGCTCACTCTCATGACCTAATACACGACCCTTCCAGTCTTTGACGGTCCCCTTTAGGCGTAAAAGTATGGCTATGTGGAAGCCTCCAGATCATTTCGCTAACACGGCTTCCTAAGCATGCGCTACCACGACACAGAACACAGAAGTGCTTCGTGTCGTCTCCATCAAAATGCGAACGAGGTTGATCCCGCCTGTGTATACTCGCAGCTGTCGGGGACCCCTAAACAAAAGAGTACCATGCATGGGGGAGTCCGTATAAGTTGCTCCCGCAGTAGCTCACTGGCATGAAATTGGCATCGTAACGTGCCATTTGCATCGATGAAACGGATGTCCGTGCTTTAATGTGAGTGCGATGTGAAGTCACACCATGAGCTACCCTTTACATGCCCGTGTACTTGGCGCACATTGTGTCGACGCAACTACTCAATTTAAACGAAGACGTCGAACCAACGCGTAGCACTTGGCTAGTGCTTGGCGAAAAATAGCGGCAAATGCAATTACTGCCTTAGTACTCCGGTTGAAATACATTCCCATAATCGAGAGAGTAAACCTCACAAAGCAGATACATTAAAAGTGTTTCCATCACGGTATATATGATCAGTGAATCGAAAGAGTATCTAATGGAAGTTTCGATTTACTCGATAGCATTAACGAAATATGATGGCATATTCACGAAGTGAATGATGATGATGATCTGTAGGCAAAGCAGCGGAATCTCTCAGTATTGCTGTAAATTCCTCGCGACATTCACGCGTGTGAATGAGTGCGAAGTGGTGTACAGTTTTCTGCAAGGTTTATATGTCATAACTGGCATGCTGTGTGGAGTTAGGAATTTCATTTTGCCTTTATTATTACTGCTTTGTGGTACCGGATCTAGCCTGAAATTCGCAAGGACGATGTTTGTGCAAGTTCCCCTGGTGGGTATTGGTTGTATCTATTCATACGAAATGCGTTGTAGGACATACCGAGACACGCATACTCCACAAGCCAGTCGTTGTCGGTGATCATCATCGTCATCAGCGTTATCATCGAGACGGCTTATACAATCTAGGAGCTGAGACGGTGCTGAGAACTTTCTTTGGGAGAGTGTTTTATTGTCCCACATTTCACTCTCTTTTCCAGAGTAAACAACCTCTTTTTGAAGCAGAGTATAGCGATTCCCCCAGAAAGAGTCAAAGTATTTCGCGTGAACAAAGTAATATAACGCTGCCTGTAGCATAATTTCCGATGGAGGCGGAAATGTTGTAGGTCCGTGTACTCAGATTTGGGTGCACGTTAAAGAACCCCAGGTGGTCAAAATTTCCGGAGTCCTCCACTACGGCGTCTCTCATAATCAAATAGTGGTTTTGGGACGTTAAACCCCACAAATCAATCAATCTGCCTGTAGCATAGCATCATGACCTGACCGAATGGTGTAGTAGCACAGATCGGGAAAAATTAGCAGAACTTGGACCGAAATTGGGCTTTATGATTGCTTTTTGGCAGCATTCCTCGCACGCAGACCGTAATGACAGTTAAATAGGAGAACTACGACCCAATGAAAGAAACACTGAAGGAGAAAAGGTCACCTAGTGCGACTCGAACCTACGATATTCAGACGCACGATAGGTTGTGAGCCCGACACGTTACTGCTACCACCACGCTAGAATTTGTTTACTTAAACTTTGTATAATAAAGTATTTGCGTAATAAAGACAAAATGGAGCAAACAAAACTCCACTCACATGGCAACAATGAGCGCTCAAGGATTAATAAGAAACAATTAGTGGCTAACACATCGTGAGTTCTCCACATTGGGAGTTCTTAACAACGTATTATACAAGAAATGAGATGAGTTCAAACACCTCACAAAGATGGAGTACCAGTCTGGTTTAAGGTCTAGGTCACCATAAACGTTTTTGAGGTGAATGGTAATTCGACTGAACTGTGTGCTTAAAGAGATGGTGGGTTCTACATTGCGGTTCTGCATACTTGTCTTGCATACGCTTGAAGACGCACCTTTAGTGTTTTTTCTTCGTGTCACGAGAAATATTGGAGATTTTTCAACATGTTCTTCTTTAGAAGCGCTGATTTTTATGTCCGCGCTTGTGACAACCAAATGGACTGTAGTTCACGTGTTTCAGTTGGTTCAAAAGACAGTGGGATTGGGCGCGTTGGTATAACATTATAAAGGCTGCTTACCAGCGCAAACGACAGGGCAGGAGGGTACAGGAGAAGAGACGAGACAGAGCGCTGACGTATTCAATTGGTTGTTCTGTGCTTCGCGAGATCATAATTTTCGTAGGAAATGCTCTCCAGTAAAAAGACTAGCGCTACCATTACACCGACGACATTCACACTGACCAGTTAAACAGCTAATAATTTCTGAACAGCACACTGAACAATTCAGTGTATGTCACCTACTTTGATATCTTTTCGGTCCTTGTTCACGTCCTGCCACTGCAATCATAGTACCTCACTTCCTGTACCATACATTAGGCTTACAGCAGCATCCTTCATGCGCGACGTTCGTAGCGAGAATCATAAATAATATTATAGGAAGAAAGCGGCAACCAATTTCACTTACTTTCAATCGTGACCAATTCGAAGATGTTACTTCGTATGTTTCAACTATGCAAATAGGTAGAAAAAGGAACCATCGCCTTACCCCCAAAGAGAATGTTGTTATAGGGGCTCGCTCGGAAGTGCACGGGGCTTTTTTTGGTGAGATCATTTTTGTAGGAAGGCTTGTTAAGGAGAAGTGGTTATAAAGGGGAAAAAAAGAAAAGTGGGTCCCGTAACTGTCTGCATCAGGGTGCGACACCTCAACAGTAGCTCACAAGGAATGGGGTGGAGGAGGGATTAAAGGAATAGGATTAAAGGCATAGAGAGAGAGAGAGAGAGAGAGAGAGAGAGAGATGCGCTTGGACAGTGAGCGAGGACATATGAGAGATAAGAGAGATGGGAAAGATGGAAACACGGTCACAGGAGTCCGAGGACGGGGCACCGCTTGCGAGAGCTCTTGTCGGCGTCAGGAGATGGCGTAGGGCAAGTCCAGTAGGTCAGAGCTACGCTGTCGTCGGCGATCGGCGTCAGGAGATGACGTATAGCCAGCCCAGTCAGCCAGAACTACGCTGTCGTCGGAGATCGCTAGGGCACAACTAGTCGGCCAGTGCATGAAGTGTATGTC
Source organism: Rhipicephalus annulatus (assembly GCA_013436015.1). Taxonomy (NCBI): domain Eukaryota; kingdom Metazoa; phylum Arthropoda; class Arachnida; order Ixodida; family Ixodidae; genus Rhipicephalus; species Rhipicephalus annulatus. The sequence continues at coordinate 46,599 of WOVY01004557.1, read as the reverse complement.
AAAGGCAGCATTTCCGGACACGTTCCGCGGCCGCCACTGCCCCCTGATTTGAGGTATTCCCGTGTGCTCCCAAAGCAAGTCTACCTACGCCTCGTTGTTTAATTTCCAATCTTGCTTGAACTTTTGATTTCATGCACAAGACCGCATTGCCGAACATCGAACCCGGGACCATGACACCTTTCCAAATCCTCCTCACAACGCCATACCTATTGTAGTTTCACAGTGCCCTATTTTTCATTACAACTGCATTCCTGGTGCCCTTAGTCATTACGTATCTTTCATGCTCCCTTAGATACTCCCCCCTGTTTTTTATTCATACGGCCAAGTATTAGTATTTATCCACTATTTATAGCGTGACTTCCTGTATCTTATGCTCACTGCCTTTGTCATCATTAAAAATTATGATTGCCGATTTTTCGCTGCTGAACTTTAAGTTTAGCGTGTCTCCTTCATTACCACCGATGTCCATCAATCCCTGCAGATCTTCCTTGTTGTCGGCTATTTATACTATATCCTCTGCACACAGCAATGCTGGTAATGACTGTTCATTGTGTTTTCTTTGCTTGGCAAAAGAGAGACTGAAGCCGAGTCGACTCCCCTCTAATTGGCTTACAGCATAAATAACAAAGATAACAAGGGACATCCCTGTTGAAGCCCGCGTTGTATCTCTATAGGTTCGGAGACCTGTTCTTTTCAATTTATATATACCTGGCTACTTTTACGGATATCCTTGAGAATATTAGTTATTCCATCTTCCACATATAGTGTGTCTAGTATTCCCCACAAGTCTTCTTGAATCACACTATCGTAAGCTCCCTTGATATATAGAAATGCCAGCCACGGGAACTTGTGTTCTTTTTAACCTTTTTTTCAATACAATACATCAATGAAAACAGATTGTTCTTCTAATCCAATTTGTAGTTCTCCCAGCACCCCCTCATTGTCAACCCGTGTCTGTAGTCTTTCCTTTGCAATCTGCATTACCAGCCTGAAAACTACTCATGACACTGTTATAGGATAGCAGTTGTTTCATATAGGCTTCGTCCCCTTTTCCTTTATAGATCATGCTCATTCTTAGTTTCCACCTATTAGGGGATTCACTACCCATTATTGCTTCACTAGCTGCCTATCTAAGTGTTTTGCTTAGAGTTTGGTCCTAGTTTCTTTATAATAATTGGGATGCCGTCAGGGCCTGTTGATGCGCTATTAGGAACCCTTTTCTCTGCCTTTTCCCACTCTCGTTGTCCCGGTGGAGCCACTGTGCTAATTGGTCCATCCTCATCTGGTACGGTGCATGCAGCGCTTTCTTGGTGTTTAAATTTTTTGTCATCATTGTTTTTATATATTCTATTGGCTCATTTCCTTCTAGCCGGACACTTGAACTGTAGTTACAAACCTTTGTTTCATGCTTTGTCTTATTACTCAGAAAATTGAGATGGTTTCAAAACTTTCCAGCTGCCTTTCTATCCTTTTTGTTTCCTTCCGCCATCTATTGGGCCTCATTTTTTCTAATATTTTCACCGATCAGGTCCGACGCTTCCCTTCTGCAACTCAAAACGTTATCCCATTTTCTTTTCTCATCACCTTCCGGTTCACCCCTCTGTTTAGCATACCTGTGTTCCCTGGAGGCTTCCTGACGTCTTGCTATGGCTCTCTTAACTTTCTTATTCCACCAGCTCTTGGGTTTGTGTCTCGTTTTCGCGGTTGATTCGACTCGTACCTTAGCAAGCTCTAACTCAAACAATCGAGTTAGATTTGTGTACATGCATTTTGTTTTAGTGTCCTCAGTGAATATTTTCTTAATCTCTTTGGTTGCTTTTCTGAATAAATATTACCGTGTGGTAATGTAGTGATTCCTTTCCAATTTCAATTCTCTTCTAAAACTCCACTTGTTACGTTTGTGATCCTTACCTAAGCATCTGGACCCATATTTATCTATGTTCATCACCCTTAGCCGATCATATATCCTATGTGGCATCATTGCGTAATCTATCGTCAACTGCAACCTTTTTCTTTTACCACGATACACCCTCTCTCGTCTTGCAACGCCGACGCGGGCAGCATCTGTTATCCAATTTCTTGATTGACTGAAAAAATACGGCTGCTCAGGTTGCGCAACCGTTCTCAACCCAATCCGTATATATAGACCCTCGATGCTGACCACCAAGTTCGTGCTGATGGGAGATTTCTTCTGTGCGTTATTTGACAATAAAAATTCGCAGCTTACGCATTAAGAAAAGTTGCGGATACCTGAGTCCAATTGGAGTATTCTGTCTTTCATTGCTGTAACATAATAGAGACCGCAACACGTGCTGATATGTAATGTGTGATATGTGATATGCATCGTGTTCCGTCAGCACCAGGTTGCTATAAAAGATGAGTGCATAGGAAATAAAGGCTAGTGTTTTTCCACGGTATCAAGTGTGCTGTTCTTCCGTCAGCTGCTCTCCGCAAGTTGGCTATGACAGTGGCGACGAGGATGGGATGTGTGATCTGCTGGTGCCGCCTGGAACTTCTCTGTAAGGCTGTGTTCTCTACCGTGTGTAGAATGCCTGGTGTCGGCAAGCTTGAGCCGTTCGACGTGGGAACAACCAGCTGGGATGAGTATCAAGAGCGGGTAGAACAATTTTTCATAGCCAACGACGTCGAAGATGAAAAAAAGCGAGCAGTACTTCTCACCTGTTTGGGACCGGCCACGTATTCATTACTGCGGAACCTGCTGTCACCGTCGAAGCCGTCAGAAACAAGCCTGTCCACGATCCTTGACGTACTGAAGAAGCATTTTTCGCCGAGACCATCGGAAGTGGTTGCAACGTTCAAGTTTAATTCAAGAATACGTCATTCTGGTGAAACGGCTGGGGATTTCTTCGCTAGCCTGAGCAAACTTGCTGACGATTGTGCTTTCGGCTCGTTTCGAGACAGAATGCTTCGTGACCGCATCGTGGCAGGCATCAACAACGATACAATGCAGCGACGACTGTTGAAGTCACCAGATTTGACCCTTGATATTGCAAAGAAGACAGTTATCGCGATGGAAGCGGCGAACAAAGATTCTCGCGCGCTGTCAACAGCAATGCCGATGACTGTTGCGCCGACGAATGCCGTGTCACGTGATACAGGAAAGCAGAAGCATAAACCAGTTTCATGTATCCGCTGCGGAGGCGACCATCTGGAGACGCAGTGTCGACATGAAAGTAGCGTCTGTCACAAGTGTCGAAGCAAGGGGCACCTGGCGCGAGTATGCAAGGGTAAGGCAGTTACAGTTACGAGCGCAGGTGGTTCAGCGTTTTTGTCCCGGAAGCATCAGTCAATCCATACCGTAGACGACGAAGAAAGCCGTTCTGAGACACCGGCACCGCAAGTCTACGAAATGTGGCAAGTGCGCGCACCGGATCACGACGGTAGCCCGTACCGGGTTGAGGTGTCCGTGAATGGGACTTCACTCATTATGGAAATTGACACGGGAGCAAGTGTGTCTGTCGTGTTGGAAGAGACCTTTCGCCGCATATTTCCGTCTTGTCGTCTGGAACCGTCAAGCGTCATGCTGAAAGGTTACACCGGTGAGCTGTCCGCGGTGCAAGGCAGCCTGCCTGCGACTGTACGACTGGGAAACCATGAGTGCCGGGACGTGTTGTACGTCGTCCCAGGACGCTGCCTGTCCCTAATGGGGCGTGGCTGGATAAAAGGCCTCGGAATCGAGCTGCGCAGTGTCATGGACGTTAAGGCTATCACGTCGGTTGAGGGACTCGTCGCTGAGTATGTGAGTGTTTTCGACGACGCCTTGGGAACATTCAAGGGAGTGTCCGCGAAAATAACCATCGAAGACAACGCGAAGCCGCGGTTCTTCAAGGCTCGCCCTGTTCCGTTCGCAATGATCGACCGCGTCAACGAGGAACTGATGCGCATTGAACGAGTTGGAGCGCTGCGTCCAGTTAAGACTTCGGAATGGGCTGCGCCTATCGTGCCTATCTTGAAGCGGAGTGGCCAGATTCGGATATGTGGCGACTTCAAGGTCACTGTTAATCCCGTGACAGTGCCTGAAAAATACCCGATACCACGCGTTGAAGACCTGTTTTGTCGTCTTAGCGGTGGTGAGAAGTTCAGCAAATTGGACTTGAAGGATGCGAATTTGCAAGTTGAACTGAACGAGGCATCCCGCAAGCTGGTGACAATCAACACACCAAAAGGACTGTACCAATACACGCGTTTGCCTTTTGGCGTCACATCTGCTCCTTCAATTTTCCAGCGGGAGATGGAAAACCTGCTACAAGGGCTCAGACACGTTGTGGTGTACTTCGACGATGTTCTTGTGACTGGACGCGACGACCAGGACCATCTAACAAACCTGGGCCTAGTCCTAAGCCGACTGAAGCAAGCTGGGCTAAAATTGAAGCTTGACAAGTGTACCTTCCTGGAACGACAAGTTGAATACCTGGGTCACGTTGTCACGGCTGCGGGGTTTCAACCCAACCCTGAAAAGGTAGAGGCTGTGCTGAAGGCGCCTAGACCCGAAGATGTCAAGACATTACAGAGTTATCTAGGCCTAGTCAACTTCTACCGCAAGTTTCTGCCGGGGCTGTCTAGTGTGTTGCATCCCTTGAACGAGCTGCTTGTGGCCAAGGTGTCGTGGGAGTGGCGTGAGGATCATGAACGTGCTTTCCAAAGGAGCAAGGAGCTACTTGTTTCAGCAGCAGTGCTGGCGCATTATGACCCCAAGAAACCCGTGGTTCTCGTATGCGATGCGTCACCGTATGGCGTTGGCGCCGTTCTGGCCCATAGAGAAGACTCGGGGGCTGAACGACCAATCGCATTTGCATCACGAAGTCTCGCGCCAGCCGAGCGAAATTACAGTCACATCGACAAGGAGGCTCTTGCGCTCATGTTTGGCGTAACCAAGTTCCGACAATACCTCTGGGGACGCGAGTTCGAGGCTATTACGGACCATAAACCATTACTGGGCTTGCTTTCTCCCGACAATACGCGTGCCTGAGATGTGTTCACCGCGTATCATGCGTTGGGCTCTGATGCTTGGGGCGTATAACTACAAGCTCATGTACCGGCCGGGAGCAAGCATTGCCAACGCGGATGGTCTGAGTCGCCTTTCACTACCAGGGTACGCTCAACCTGTGGAAAGGCCAGCGGAAGTTTTCATGCTGGAGGCTGCTTATCCTCGGGTGCTACGGTCGACTGTAGTCGCGGAAGCTACTTCCAAGGACCCAACCTTAGCGAAGCTACGAGAGGCCTTATGGTCTGGAGCTGAGCTACGTGACCCCGAGTTCAGGTTCTACGCAGATCGAAAACTTCAGATGAGCGTGCAAGAAGACTGTATCCTTCTCAGATCGCGAGTGGTCATCACAAGTGCATTACAGCAAGAAGTGTTGCGACTCCTTCATGAGGGGCACCCTGGAATGACCAAGATGAAGGCTATCGCCAGGAGTCACGTCTGGTGGTCTTCGTTGGACGAGGACATTACCGCTGCAGTTCGCCAGTGTCAGATCTGCCAAGAACACCAGAGGGTTGCGCGGCCGGTAGCGATGACGCCATGGCCGTTTCCGGACAGACCATGGTCTCGCCTTCATATTGACTTTGCTGGACCTTTGAAGAACCACTACTTGCTGATCGTTATCGATGCATTTTCAAAGTGGATAGAGGCCGTTCCTATATCTACACCATCGGCAGAGGCAACTATCCCATGCCTGAGGTTTATGTTTGCTACTCACGGATTGCCAGACGTAGTGGTGTCCGACAACGGACCAGCGTTCGTGAGCGAGGAATTCAAACTGTTCCTGCATCGAAATGGCATCAAACAAGTATTGACACCCCCATACCATCCAGCGTCAAACGGGGCTGCAGAACGGGCAGTTCAGTGCATCAAGTCAAAGCTAAAGAAATCGGCTGGAGGGAATTTTTTATGCCAACTTGCCCGTATTCTTTTCAATTACAGGATTACTCCCCACGGAACTACCGGGTGCTCACCAGCGGAGCTGATCATGGGCCGTAAGTTAAAAACTGCTCTAACGTTGTTGCATCCAGACATGAAAGCTAAGGTCTTGCTGAAGCAGCTCAAGCAGAAGATTGTCCATGATGGTGGAGCTCGAACCATACCACCCGCAAGACCCGGAGACTACATCTACGCACGGAATTTCCGTTCGGGGCCAACCTGGATGCCCGCAAGAGTGACTGACAGAGCCACCGATAACATCGCTGATGTCGTTTTGTCAGACGGTAGGTGTTGGCGGCGCCATCAAGAACACCTGCGGGCGAACTTCGCCCCAGTTAGTGCGCCTCCTGGACTGCCGCCTGAGCGACAGACTTCTTCACTGACGCCAGTGTTACCGCCTGTGCAACAAGCTACGTCAACCACAGAGTGCGTGTCGGAACGAGCGGGTGTGCAACCGGCTGAGAAACCAGTTCCGCTACCCAGGAAGTGTGAGCAATCGAGTCCAGTTGCTGAGCCGTGTCCTGAATCATGCAGCGAAAGTGGGACCGCAACACGCAATCTGGTTGTGCCTACTAGCCATGACAGTACGCCAATGCTGCGAAGAAGCACGAGGACAAAAAACCAGTTGTGCGTTTCTGACCACGAAGGCCGCTAAACTATCGTTGTTTTGTTTGTTGGTGGGGAGGAGCGTAACATAATAGCCACCGCAACACGTGCTGATATGTGATGTGTGATATGTGATATGCCTCATGTTCCGTCAGCACCAGGTTGCTATAAAAGATGAGTGCGTAGGAAATAAAGGCTAGTGTTTTTCCACGGTATCAAGTGTGCTGTTCTTCTGTCAGCTGCTCTCCGGGAGTTGGCTATGACAATTGCCTTTTAGCGGCGTAGGCATGTTGCAGTGGGAAACACCAGTCTATCACTGTGTGTTTTGTGCCGCCACAAATTTCTCTCCTGCGGAACGCCGTGATGAGCACTAGCATTGATGTCGCCGCCAGTGTAAGGGTGCCCGTGCCTTCACATCTACACATGATTGCCTTTTGCGGGTGATGAAGAAATTATTTTGACTCATCCCTGATGTCAAACCAAACGAATGCAGTACATGTTACTGCATATAAGTCTGGTTTTTAAGTTGTGGTAATCGCTCGCAATGTGCCAGCGCATCGATATATAGATCAGAAGCAGGAGTATCGCCACGTTTTACTCTTTTGGTGCCTAAAGAGCATAAGCGCAATTCACTCTCTCAGAGAGAGGCACAGTACAAAGCAGTTTAATTCTCACTCTTCATGTGGATGGAAAATGCCCTCCTCTTTATCTTTTGCTTTGCGAGAGTACAACACTCTGAAGATTAACAAGGTCTTTTTGCTCCTACAATACCCTACGCAATTTTTAGATTCTACTGGTCACCTTGCGTGTGCAGTGTCGTGACGAAACATCAGCGGCATCATCTGGGAACGATTGTTGGCATTTGTCAGCCCCACTGAGCTTCGCCCCTTAGAAAGCGTTTGATTCTCGGTTATAGGAATCGTTATAACACATGAGAGTGAAACGTGTCTTCACAGAACCAGTTGAATGTTTATTATACATTGTTATATAATGCGTTTTGGTGGTTAGCGGCTATAGAGCTCTTAGACATTGATGCACCCGTGTTGACACCTGGGGGAATATCTTCTACATCCCGACAACTAACAAATCGCGAACGGGGTTCATTTTCTCGAAACACGACATTGAATGCACCGGCGCATCGCGCAAACGCAACATGAACATATGTGGTTCGCAAATCATGCCAGTGAAACCGAACGGAGGCTCTATGCAGGATCGGCCGAGTTTCGCGAAACTCGGGTTGTTCCCGAGCTCTGGCGACACCTCCTTATGAACGAGCCAACAGTACGAAAGAGTCGAAGTCACCCCTCAGCACGCTGCACTTCATTGGGTACGATGGAGCCAGTCATCGCCTCAAGGACGATCCCGAGGACGCGTGTTAATAATCATGGTCAGCTTGTACATTCTAGTGCGCTCTTCGGCCGGTGCGTGTCGTCTTTGTTGTCATTGCCCGCTAGCACCCGAGCTCGTGTGGCCGGTTAATGAGCTATTTGGCTGTACGGTATGCCTGACTAGGTAGGCTAGAACATGCTATGACCAAGCTAATTACGCCAAGTCATGGTAAGGCTGAAGTAATTAGGCCAAACATTAAAAAGGCCGTGGTAATGAAGCTATGTAAAGCCAGAACTGGGCTAACAAAAGCATGCTAGTTGTTTAGCCAATTCATTTGGCTAATAGCGCGTTGTTAATCATGAGAACGCTAAGCGAAACCATGCTGATTAGTCCTATAATATGATGACCATTAGTTTTCTGCTAATCATGTATACATTCATAAACTCCATACTGATATTATCCTTGCTAATTGCGCCTGAGATAACTGCCTTTTAAAGGCAGCCTTATCAATGAAGACAAGACATCTCAGTGTAGCCGTCGTTAAGCCTCCGTCAATTAGTCTAAGCAAAATTAAGACAGAAATAATGTGGTCTTGACTTTGTAGTCAACCACGCACACAAGTAGACGACCAATTTAAAAAGCTGCAAGAAGCTGTTGGTTATCGCAAGCTTCTTTGTAACTCCAGCCTTGCAGGTATTGTACGCTCACCAAAATATTTGAAATGCAAAGAAGCGGCCGCCTGGCGTTCACCGCATCAAACGCTTAACAGTCTCACCATTACCATCACAGTCACGAGTAGAACGTGGGCCTTCTTAGGATGAACGAATTTGTATCCGAGTTCACGCGACAGTCAGTTTCATTGACGGAAATCCCCGCGGCGAAAATCAGGTACGCCCACTGCTCTCACTCTTGCCGAGTAGCTGTACTCACGTAGAGCGCCAAGATTAATCTACCAGCTTTATCACGCAGATTGTTCACGCAGGCACAAAAATAAAAGTGATATCATCCCATGTCTACGATGTCATGCATTAGGTTTCACCGCGCTCACGACGTATTCAATTACAGCGGCGTTGCTACCATGTTTCAAGCGCCCCTGGTGGCTACCTGTCCTTATATTTATCTGCAATATTTGGTATAAGCAAAACGATCAGCATAAGAGTGCTGCGTGTGCACCCTTGCTGCCTTCGAGAGTGCTAATTTTTATGCTACAGGTGGAACGAAAGAAGCTGTCCGAAAGAGGAGATACGCCCACGAACACACCTGTGAGAGGCGCGTGTTCAGTTGGCGAAAAGATAGCACGGCAATCACGCTGAGGTCTGTGCACTGTTCAAATGTTGACTGCGGGGCGGCGCTGACGTTTTCGCACGCAATGTTTCTTTGGCAATCACCACAAATGTCCCAGATACGTTTCCGACGCAGCGCGAGTTCCGGTACGCATATTAATCAACGCTGCTATCAATTATTCCTCACTGTCTTCATGCCATGGCCGCCACAGAGTGAGCTCGGAGCAAACTCGTCTGCCCTAAATGACCGGGTCATCCTGCATAGCACGCCGGGTTTTCACTAAATTGTTTTTTTCACTCAAAGCCCGCTGCAGCGAGTGGTGCATGACTTGTGGTTTGGCGGTGGTCCTGTGGATGTGCTTGGCATGCGGTGTAATGTTGGCTTGCAGCATCCTGCTGGTGGGATGCTTTGAAGAAGATCTGTTCATTTCAGTCCTGCTTCGGTGTCTGTATGGCTCCAGTTGGGTTGCGTTGCTCTCAACTTCCACAAACGCGAAATGCTGAGTTCTCAGCTTTAGCCGCAAACGCACCGAGGCCTCTAGCTTTCCCCCGTGTGTCCATCGCAGAACGAAACTGCACATTTTCGATGGCGTTACTCGTATGCACTCAGCGTAAGCGATGAAGGTACAAAACAATCATGCAGCAATTTCAAGGGCGCAGATTCTAAATAAAAAAGAGCCCTTAAAACATCCCAAAATTAAGACTGAGAGCGTTTACTCTTCCGGTGCTTCCTCTCATTTTGGCACTATTCGAGACGCCAGCTGCTTGATCACGTGACATTGCGATAAAGTAAGCTTTCGATTCATCAATATACAAGAGGTATCTGTTGTGAATTTTCATCTAATCTCTAAGGTACTCGGCTTCTGACCCGCAGCTCACAGGATCGAATCCCGGCTGTGGAGGCTGCATTTCCGATGAAGGTGGAAATGTTGTAGGCCCGTGTGCTCAGATTCGGGTGCATGTTAAAGAACCCCAGGTGGTCGAAATTTCCGGAGCCCTCTGCTACGGCGTCTCTCATAATCATATGGTGGTTTTGGGACGTTAAACTCCACATATCAATCATCAATCAATCCCATCGCCTAGCTTTCACGTGCGCTTTGCGGTTTTGAGGGAGAGGAACCCTCAGGCAGTGCCTCATGACAGAAATTATACGAAGTAATTTTTGTTCAGTTGTGTACGAATCCGTGGGGTGGCGTCTTGCATTTCTCGTGCTCACAAAGTTGACAGTCACGCCGGCTCTGTGAAAAATACGGTGTTTTGAGATAGCTTGTCGCCATTCGTTCTACTACGCGGGCAACCAATGGGGACGCTTCACTGCAACGCTTCTGCGTGCGTTGCTTTGCGACGCGGCTGTGGCATTTTCTCGAACCACAAAGAAGCAGCACGAAATCCTGGCTGCGGCGGCTGCATTTTCAATGGAGGCGAAAATCCTGTAGGCCCTAGCTTGTGCTCAGATTTGGGTGCACGTTGAAGAACTCCAGATGGTCAAAATTTCCGCAGCCCTCCGCTACGGCATCTCTCATATTCATATGGTGGTTTTGGGACTTTAAACCCCACATCTCAATCAAATCAACATGCATGGCTAGTTTGCAAAAGCAGACGCATTGGGTCACTGCGCCCGGTGAAGGTCAGACACCTATCTCGTTTCTGCAAGATTCGAATGTGGACGAACATTCAAGAGACGTCGCAATAGGCAACTGGTCTTGATTTCATCTACAGCTTCGCTATACAACCACTTTCACTGCGTTATTTCAGGTATAAATTTTTTCTAATATTTCACTTGGTAGAATGCGCTGACAACCGCAAAGTGTAAGAGTCATGTTAGTTGGTCTACTTTGCAAGTAGCATGGCGCAAGACAACGGAGCCGCCTAATTGTTAGTACAATTTACAATAAAAATTTCTCATCGTATTTTTAATAAAAGGCTATCTGTTCACCCCGAGATCACTTCATGGCAGAATACACTTAAGTCTTTTAAAAGTTCTGTCAATAGTTTTTGTTGATGGTATTAATGAACTGCATGCACTGTAGCTACTTTACGCCATCTAATACAACACCAATATTTAGTTTATTTCACGTGCAAAAATAATATCCGTCATTCTTTATTATCGCCCGTGAATGTTACACCTATATAATATAAACATAGAGTGAATCACAACGCCTTGTAAATTTTTATTGCTTGGTGTGGCTGATGATCGTAATATTTTGCACGGAATCGCTCCTGGCTCCTGAAAATACAACCGATGTTCATAGTAGATTTCGCAGCAAAGGCAAAGGTTTTTGCAGCTGTGGCGGCTCTTGTGGCTGTTGCAACTCTTGTGGCTCTTGAGTATCTTGCGGCGAGGATGCTATGGCAAAAATAATGGTAAATGCAGGACTTTTTAAGAACAAATCAAGTGACACAAAACACAAAATTTAATTTTAGTCGTTCATTTATGTAAACTGATTGTTTTTTTTAAGGTACATCGTCAGCCACCATATTGCTTAACGACTTTTGATAAGAACAGCATTTTAGCTTTTGTTGGTGTGGCATACAGTCATATGCTGCTCCAACGTTCTTGCTTATATTGTTTCCGAAATAGAAGATATTCGCGTATCAGCAATGAACTGTAGTACATTGAGGGTCTTGCAACCTATCAATAGCTTAAAATGCAGTCACGAGCACATGCTTGTGCCAGAAATGCCTGCGTTTTCGTTCGTAGCTGCAAATCCATTCAGGGCTCTACAGAAGTTATGTAAACAATAATGCGTCTAAGACAGGTCCAGTGATATTGCGATAGGTGACTTGTCTTTATCAAAGGCGGCTTGTCATCAGTGATGGGTTAGTCTGAGAAAAATCAGTCATTGACCTCTTGTCTAGAGGCATCACTTTCGGTATATGTTATCTACACCCGCCGTACCATGTTTATTCGCATTTTTCCCTGGTATATTCATTTAGATATTTTAAAAAGTGCCACGCTTATTCAAAAGTTCTACAAAGCTGCAACTCCTAACAGCTTTCATCGAAATCAGCTAGTGGCTCTTTTCAATAATTGGACCTTTGTGTCCTTTCAAGAGTTATTGAAGTCTATATCATATCGACCTTCTACATCACTTTTGTTAGTAAATATATTGTGCAATCACCAACATGGTGGCACAAGCCGTGGTCCACTGTATTACGTGGGCCACATGCTGCGGATCAGCACTTTCAGCGAATTTCTCGGCGTGTACGGTATAGTAATGTGATGTTAGAAAGCCGATGCTAGAATATGAACAGTTTCACAAAATTTGAGAACAAACTAAGGAGCAGTACGCAAATCACAAACCGCGCTGCTTATGAACACCTCTCTGATTCCACCAATCAAATTGAGTGTGCTGTACACACAACGGAAGTACTCCTATGTATGCATCCCGAGCTTTAATATCGAATATATTGTTTAAACAAGTCTTAGCAAAGTGCCGTCGTTTTCTTCCTTGAACTCTGGTTCACTCGTCATAGACATTGTTTTTATATGCTATAAGCAATGCAATGTGTTGGCAGTTGTGACATCACTCCATTTTTTTATAATAATATAGGTGTTTTATCGTGTATCGCGTACTCGTGTACTCCAAGTCATCGTGTACTCCAAGGAAAGCTATATTTTGGTCAAGTAAACTATGGCCGAGGTGACTCAGAGTTTGCAGTGGCTTTGTTTGTAAACTTATAACTCATCAAAGCACATGTTCACTCAAATATCGATGTTTCGAAGTACAGGTTTTTTAGCCCTTTGCCTAATAGCAAAATGGGAATAATGCGGCAGCCAAAGTGCTACATAATCAACTGTTTCAGTTACCGCTGAACACAATCATCAATAATCTAAAACTGAAATCTAGTCTGAATGCTTCGGCTTCTCTGTTCACTTCCATCGTTGCTTAAACACTCAGTCTCGCATAGGCTCTTAACTCTACAGTCAGGAACCAAATAAATGTGACCAAGAAACTTCAAAGTGGAATATACAACCAAGTTTCTAACTGAGGGGTGTTATCTCGGATTGCTAACTCTGCGGCAAGAACCATTTATTGGTGTATAAAAGTAACAGAAAGTACCTACTTGAGTTTTGGCTTCCTTCTTGGTTACTTTCGGAGCTGTTAGAGTGTGCTTGCTCCTCCCCTTTGCTGGAGGGGGCGGATACCGCACCTGGTGGCCAGTGACGAAATAGTTTTTCAAAGCATAAGTAAACGGTCAATTATTTCTTGTGATTTTGTGTGATCATGCTGTTATTTCATCTTTTAAGTACCATTCCCGTACGTTTTGTTCAATTAAGATCTGAACGACGTAAGTATTCAGGCATATAAAGTTTTTTCTCTTTACGGCTAAAAACAATGTCAAGGCTACAAACCTTTAGAAGTCTCTCCTTCTTCATTGTGTTTGCGCCGGCGCTCAGCGAGCTCCTTCTCTATTCCTCGTACAAATGCACTGAAGAATCTGTGAACTAAAATATCATCCATGAAAGCCCAAGAAAAAAAATTGATCAGTCTGTACTTATGTAAGCAACCGTACTCTTTTTACTGTTGATGTAACCGTAACATGAGGTTCATTTTCCTAATTTCTTGTTTATTTATGCACATTCACTCTCTGCCTAGAGATTTTACAGCAAGGTGTTCAAACTTTAACCCCGCCTAATTTTATCCATGCACTTTTTCAGATGTCACACTACTCCATTGGTTCAAAGTACTAACAAAAAAGAATTTGTGAGCAGGTGTCCTGGCCTAGCATGCGCTTATTTGGACTTGTGCGGTTAGATATCTAATCTGGGTGAACTACAGAATGACAGAGACTCCCAGTTTAACTCATTTTTCATTTCGGTACAGCAGCAACTTTTTTCATAACTAACCAAGACATACACTGCTGCTCTGTTTTGAATTTTCTCCAGTTTAATAGTGAAGCGTGTTTGTAATGAATTCATATTTGCCAGTTCTGGTAATAATAAACAAGTTCGGGCTTCATTTTGGTCACCGGGTCACTTTTGAAACTTTGTAGTTGGTCGTTGCGATTTGGGGGTTCATTACATTTTTTGAATAAGTTATTTTGTGATCATCATGTTCAGCAAATGCGCTTTTCCCGATTACTGCGTATTGTTGGCAGCTGAAGTCAGAAATAAATGGAGTAAATAAAAAGAAACGTTATTACGTGCACTATAAAACATGCCTTCAACTGAATAGAATCTACACTGAAGGTAATGTTAAAAATGAGGGGAACTTAAAGCTTCTCCTTTAGGAATTGAACCTGATAGCAACATCTCGTTCGTAGTGCGTACTTCAAACACTTAGTGCATGAAGCCTGTTCGCATTTGCTATGCACCCACTACGCTGGCTTAAGGGAATAGGCGCAGTAACGTGTGCCTTTTGATAGAGAGTTACCGGATTTCAACCACGAAGCCTATATGATAATCGCATATTCTGACGCCTGCTGGCTCTGGATGCTTCACTACGCATTATTACTGCAAAAGTTCATGTTGCATTGTGATATATACAGGACGCGTGTGAGTTAAACTCCCAAATATTTCGATGCAAATTTTTTATTAAAATTCCTTTTCATTAAATAGTGATTCTCATCAATTATTTTTGTATTTATATAATATACATGGGTGCACGTATCCGTGTTTGAATTCATTTGCCACTGACGACTGCAATGATGAATACGTTCAGGATCAACCTGTAAATTATGGCCATTCTGTTCATTCTGAATTATCACTAGATAATGCAATCATAAGCGGAAAAGCGCATATTGAACCTGATGTCTACATAATGTCCTTATTAAAAATTATAAGTAACAGTGGATTCAACACAGATTCTTGGGGGACGCCTGCGATGACCTCTAGAAAATTCCACTTAAATTCATGGTGCAGTTTTCATTCCAGTTAAATGTTGTGGCATCAATAGTTAATATTCACAATTTTTCAATGAGCGGAGGCCTCAAAAGAGTTTGAAAGCTTTCACAATGTTCAGAATAATGCATTTCATTTGCCCACCTGATTAAGTTGTGGACACTGGGTGAATTTAAAACTCTAGAATTCATGTCGTACCTGAAAAAGTCTTTACTAAAACGATAAAGACTTCGGTAATTGTTCGTAGTTTAATAAATGCTTCATTATCATCTTCTGTCCTGAATGATTATACACGAAACTGATATCAGTGAAATAGGTCTGTAATTGACAACGCCTCGCTTCAAACCTAGGTTGTTGCATCGAGGCTGCATTTGGTAATTTCCAATCTTCAGGCAACGCACCCGTGCATAACGATTTTTGAAATATTTGATGGAGACGAAGTGAAGTGGAATACGCCTACTACTTCAGAAATCTCACAAAAATATAATCAGGGCCAGTAGCTGTACTTTTCTCCAGATTCCTGAGCAAAGCTTCATTGCCGCTAAAACTAAGTTCGAGTGGTTGCACAAAAGAAACGCTATTAGTTGACGGTGCAAACTCAGGAAGAAAAAACTAATTGGGTATATTTAACCCTGTGGCTTTTTTTTATGTCGTGGAAAACAGTGTACCGATGAAAAATAACCTAATTTAGGCTAACGTAATCCAAGCCATATTCTTCCCAATACTTTAAGAACGGTTTAAAGCTTATTATCACACTTTAATTCCTTGTTTCAAGAACTGCTACATTGTATTTTGTGACAGTTTATATTCAAATGGTATATTTCGTATATTTAAGATAAAATATTTAGAGTTTTTCGTTTCGTATTTTCTGAACACAACTTCTCGTTTTTTAATTAGTTTTGAAATACTTTAAATATATCACGGCTGTTTTCGCGTTTGTTGATCCTAGCCGAATCAATACTCAGTCTGAACTGCCTCGAAAATTGAAGTTACTCATTTTTAAATGTATATTGGCATTATGCCTTCACAACTCACAATAGGCACTTGCAATTTAATTATAATGGGTTTGTTCCTGAGTGACATTTTACATCTTGGCTTACTCAGTTTCAACAGTATAGTTTTGTTCTAGGAATGTGGCTCCATCAACTCAGCCTTCTTAAAATCCTCGTGTGGTGCACTTTTACTCTCTTTTAAACATAAACAGTGCAATATACGGCTACTACTCACGCAAAATTTAGGTCTTCGACCCCCTTATCTATTCAATAATCGTCAGCTGATTGCCATGTGGTGTAATAGGGTACCTATTACTTAAATAGTTAGCTGGCAAGTACAAAATATGACGTTTACCCTCAACTCACGCATTATATATATATATTAATTTATTTACTTATGTATTTATTTATTTATTAACGTAATGTGTGTGATAAAGACCGCGAAAAAAGGAGTGATCAGGAGTGTTGTAACCTGGTTTTGTGCATTTTCTCCACTGCTTGGTCATGGCGTGTCATAGCCAAGTTTCAATCAACTCGCCTAAAGAATTGTTCTCCGAGAGCTCATTCTCAAACTTCCTAAACACATTCAGATTTTTTTTGCGTCCGTGTTTTGTAATGTCTGCCTATAATAGAGTACTGGGCTTAAAAATGAAGACGAATGCCTCTTAAAAAAATTCCACGGTTTTTGTAGGATGAACAATATTACGCTCAGAAAAGATACATTCTTTGGGTATCCTTAAAAACTGCAAAAAAAAAGTTCTCAAATGTGCGCTTCACCGTATCTTAAAGAAATAAATACCATGATGTCCGAGGGTTGCTGCGGCGCTTCCAATTGCCTCCAATATGTCTTCTTCCGATTCATTGTTTCCTGCAAAGTCGTAAGGAATGAGAAACTGGTGCAAAAGATAAATAAAAGCAGAAAAAATCAGCAAACATTTTTTTTTCTTTTGCGCAGCTTGAAGTTTCTACACGATTTCTGTCTGTAAGTTTTCCGAAATTTCTAAACTGATAAATAAAGTACAACACAGCAATCACACTTTTTTGACGTTGGAGGGTTTGCAAGGCATGTATCTATGACAATTTTAATAGAGATTCATTAGTGACAACATTCAAGCATTCATACAGTCTGAAATCACATCTGTTTAGAGAGCTTGATCACATGGTTCTGGATGCTTGCGCTGTCTTAACCAGTTTACGCACATTCGCGGCAAGTTTCTGTCATTGTCTGAATTAGAGCATGAAGGCTAACCAAGCGATGCGACTATGTTCTGTATCATTAAGGTATCACTCTCTTCTTGTATTTGCATTTAAAGGGGCAAGCGACGCAAGGCATGAAACAGCTGAACTTGACAATTCTGATGAGCCATCGGTTTCGTAGTTAGACGCAAATGGTAGCAAACTGTTTATTCTCGACTGGTCAACCTCCCTGCCTTTCCTTCTCTACTACTACTTCTTTCTCCCTTTCCTTCTTGGTTACCTCTTGGTCGTTCTTAGACTTGAGCTAGGTTATACTTTAAGTGCTGGCCCTCGACTCCTCTCCCCCCCTATCGAAAGCAGAAAAGCTATGCTTAATTTGCCTCATTGTAGAATGCATCACAAAACTAAATAAGCAACACTTACCTTCATTTTCTTTCGCGGCCACCAATAGAATAAGAAGCGTAATCAACGGCACCAGTCGTTTCACCATTTCCTTGCGACTTCCTTGAACCACTTCCCGAAGACAGGTCAGATAGTCAAATTTAGGGGTCCCTTTCACTAACAATCATGTTATTCACTGGACACTTGTGTTGAAACCTTAGCTGTCTGCGCACAATACTCGAAGAGCATCAAGTAATATTTCTTATCGCCTTTATGCCATTGCAAGACCGATGCAAACTTATCCAAGTAACACAATGCGGGTATGCTGTGGAAGGCTGTGTTTCCTGCCTATTGCCTGAGAATACTTAAACTTGAACACAATGGACATAAAACGTACAAGACATTCTTTTCCATTGTGTGGAAGCTTCATAATACAAAAAATCCTGGATAATGGGCAGGTGGTAGGTATTCATAGGAAAATGAAAATAAAATCAATTTTCCACTGACCGCAGCTGAGTGCAACTGTGAAGGCACATGTTGTGGATGGGTCATATCCTTACAAAAAAGGAAGGTAATATCTTAGCGTCAGTGTTCACTC
The DNA here is from genome assembly GCA_013436015.1 of Rhipicephalus annulatus. Taxonomy (NCBI): domain Eukaryota; kingdom Metazoa; phylum Arthropoda; class Arachnida; order Ixodida; family Ixodidae; genus Rhipicephalus; species Rhipicephalus annulatus. The sequence continues at coordinate 28,427 of WOVY01004557.1, read as the reverse complement.
TATCATTTCTTTCCGGTTGCGCAAGTGACATTTAAGTAGTATTCCTATAATAAATCTACTTTCCGCATCAGCGTTTGCCGTCATTGCCATTTTTCCCCAATAATAGGTATAGGTAGGTTCTGATTTCCCTAGAAAAGCTAAACCAGTGCTGGGGTAGAGGTAATGGTTCCCAGTTTCGCTATATATATACGAGAGCAAGAGCTGTCACTCCTGCGTCGTGTAGTGAGCTCTAGTGTTAGCTTCAGCTAAAGCACTCGCCCATTGCAACCACACACTCATGCCAAGCGCGGCAGCTTAAACAAGATTCGTAAAAAAAAATACTTTTTCCCGTTTTTGGTGACGTGTCTCTAAAGAACGTTTCATTTATAACCCGAAATACGAATATTACCTTACAAATCCACGATCATGCACCAACTTGCACAAGATGCAAGAAAGGGCCCATGCTCCCTCATCATCAACATCATCATCGTAATCAGCCTGACTACGCCCATTACAGGGCAAAGGACCCTCCTATGGTACGCCAATTAAACCGTTCTTGTGCTTTCTGGTTCTACGTTTTAACTGCGAACTCTTTGATCTCATCGACCCATCAAACTTTCTGTCTCCCCTTCAGCCGTGTGCATTCACTGCAAATCCAGTGTGTTACCCTAATGACCAATGGTTTTCCTGCCTACGTGCTACGTTCCCGGCCCATGTCCATTTCCTCTTCTTGATTTCAAATATGATATCCTTAACCTCCGTTTGTTCCCTGACCTACTCTGCTCTATTCTTGTCGCCCCGCTGCGGTGGTCTAGTGGCTGAGGTACTCGGCTGCTGACCAGCAGGTCACGGGATCGAATTCCGGCTTCGGCGGCTGCATTTTCAATGAAGGCGAAAATGCTGTAGGCCCGTGTTCTCAAAATTGGGTGCACGTTAAAGAACCCCAGGTGGTTGAAATTTCTCGAGCCCTCTACTACGGTGTCCCTCATAATTGTATGGTGGTTTTGTGATGTCAAACCTCAAATATAAATCTCTATTCTTGTGTCTTAAAATTACAGCTATCATTTTCCTTTCCATAGCTCTTCCTCAATTTAATCTGAACTCTCCTTTGTAAGCCTCCAGGTTTCTGCTTCGTAGGTAAGTACCAGCAGAATGCAGCTGTTACGCACCTTTCGTTTGAGGGTTAGTGGTAGATTGCCATTCATAATTTGAGAAAAAAGCTTGTCGATGGTAATCACTAGGAGAATAAGTATGGAAGGCAATCTTGTTTTTCTGCTTAATTTATTCTAATGGTTTGGCTCCACGGTTACTACCTGTCCTTAGTCGACATATGAGGCTGTTTTTTTTTTCTAAAATAGTCGATTTCACTTTAACAGAAACTGTTACAAACGATCCTTTTTCTCTTTTGAAAATATTTAAGGTTGCTTCCACAAATATGTACCAGTGTGGTCATCTTCTCTTAGTACCACAAATCTATGTTGTGGCTAAAATATACATAGCTGAATATCATCAGTATAAAGGAGTAAACATTTTATTGGACCTATATAAATTGGAACACTTTATTTGGGCATGAATTAGCTTGTAAAATAAGTGTAAAATTGTTTGAATGTAAGGTGTAGCAATATTTCGCGATAGAATTAACGTCATCTTGGTGCCGTCCTTCGTCGTATGCTTGTAATGGCGATTACTCGACTTGAAGAGCAAGTGTTTTTTTTTTCTGAAAAAAAAGTGCACTATTCTGGGCAGTCAGTAGTGTTTTCTTGTTCTTGGCATCTACTGAAGGCCTTGAAAAGTGCTTCGCTTTTTTTTCATGTCATGCAGTTTCAGACCAGTTCTTCTTTCGGGAACAGATGGATGCCCATTATCTACATTTGTATTTCACTTGATGTGTATTCAAGTCAGCCTCTCACTCTTTATAAGCGAGTTTTGTCACTGAACCTCACGTGCTTTTCAGTATAGTGCCAGCTAACTATACAAATATTTAATTGTGGAGCATAAACACAATAAAAAACAACTAGGTCAGGAATGAAACAATTTTGGTGAGTCTCTGCTAGTTGTGTTGGTCTTTATTGTTGGCGCAGTGCTGATTTAATTAATGTGACTCAGTTTCATTGAAACAGTTGCACGTTTGGCTGAATTTTCATTAGAAACTGCCTTTCTGAGTTCTTGCTACAGTAAGGTATTACCAGATTTTGATTACACCTGTCATAAAAGATACTTAGGCATGCTTTACGCCCCTTTGAAACTTAGCCTAGTTTCCGTTACTGCTTGTGGCTCTTTAAAAAAAACGCCTCATAATCCTTTACAACTTCCACCTTTTCTCCATCTATCACAAATTGCTGTTTTCTGCAGAAACTGTTGCACATTACCTTAGTAATACGCATATTATTTATATTCCTGTATAGACCTGTATATTCTTCTGCTTTCAGTGTCTCGTTGCAGTATTCGTCAGCTGATTTCTCCCCTGAGTTACTCATCAAGGCAATGTCAAGAACAAATCGCCGGTTACTAAGACACTCCCCATTACCTATGTCCCTAACTCTACCCAAACTAAGGCCCTGAAAACATCCTGTAAATACGCGTTGAATAACATTGGAGAGATCATGTCCTCCTGCAATACACCCTTATTTATTGGGATTCTATCACTTTCTTTACGGAAAACATGGTGGTTGTGGATCCACTGTAGATTTCTTTCAGTATGTTAAGGTAGGGTTCGTTGATGCCCTGATTTTGCATTGCTTGCATTACTGCTCAAGTCTCGACAGAGTCAAACGCCTTCTCGTAATCAATGAAAGCTACGTTAAGTCTTGGTTGCACTCCGCGCATTTCTCTATTACCTGATTGATAGTTTGAATATCGTCTATTGTGGAGTATTCTGTACAAAATCCTGCTTGGTCCTTCTGCTGATTTAAATCTAATGTCACCCTAAATCTTTTAGCTATTATTTTTGTAGATAATTTGTAGAGAATGCACAGTAAGGTGATTCGCCTGTATTCTTTTAAAGTTCTTGACGTCTTCTATCGCATGGATTCAGATGATGTTGGCGTTCTTCCAAAATTCTGGTACCCTTCCGTCAAGGAAAATTTCATATAGAAGGTGGTCACTTTTTCTAACACAATTTCTCCTCCATCTTATAGCAGGTCCGTCGTTACCTTGTCCTCACAAGCGGCTTTGCCTCTTTGCATTCATTCCAGCGCTTTCATTACTTCTATCATTACTGGTAGGATGTTGCATTCCTCTTAGCTAATATTACTTGTTACGATATCATCCTGGTTGTTTTTGCTTCTGTACTGTTCTCTGTAAAACTCCTCTGTCACCACAACTATCATATCCCTATTGTTATTGCCTTGAAGCTTGCATTGCTTGAAAAAAAAAGAATTTATGTTAGAAAAATTGGAATGTGAGAAAATGGTGCTGGGTATAATAGACTTTTATAAGACTTTTGACCTTGCTAACCACAGCATTTTGTAGAAAAAGTTGGGAACTTATGGCATTAGAGGCATAGCATAATCAATATTTTCAATCAAACATAGAAGTCAATCTGTAATTGTTGCGGGAAAAAAATCAGATGAAAAAACCGGTCATATGTGGTGTTACTCGTTATAAATCCGAAAGCATGTCTTAGTAGGGCTATGTCAGGCATCCGGCGTTGTCTGCGGCGCCTCTCTTTTTCCGCTCTCACCCCCTCTTTCATTGCAACAGCTTTGGGTGCGCACGCATATCCTCGCCTTCATAAGCCATAGCATGTACTGTAAGAGAGTGTAGGAGCGGGTAGATGCAGTGCTTCGCTGCTCCTTCTCTCGCCGTTCTCTCTCTTTTTTCTCTGCGCCCTACTTTCTCACCCGCTCGCGCCTCATTCTCGACCCTTCGCTGGCTGAGCGTCTCTCAAGAAGATCCGAAAATTTGTGCTCAAGACCCTGCTGTGAAACGTCAACGCCGAGCCAAAAGCGCTGTTTGTTTTATTGAATGTTTTTATTATGTTTTATTTTCTTATTGTATGTTTCATTTACTAGTACTTTTTAACCGTGCACACATACTACTAGAGCTGGAATTGCATACCGTGTTTCTCACGACAGATAAATGCCACGTGTGGCGAACGGCGATATTGCCTGCACGGTGTGAGTAAAAGGAGAAAATAATATTCTTCCAACGCTGGGTTATCACGTGGGAAACGCCGTGATGGACGCTACGCAAATCATTCGTCTTTCGTCATGATTCCCTATGGGTAGGTGGGTGCATTTTTTTATCTTTACTTCATACTAACGAACTTCCGACGATTGATGATACAGGCAAGTACGCAGATCACACCAGTTTATTTTAAATGCGAAGCATTTCTTAGCGAACTTTGCCGACTTTGCGCGTATCTATCTATCTATCTATCTATCTATCTATCTATCTATCTATCTATCTATCTATCTATCTATCTATCTATCTATCTATATGCCTAGGACTTTTAGCTCTCCTGGTCGTTTCGATAATGCTACCAATACCAAACTTCGTATGGCATAAAATGGCTGTATGAAGAACATATTTGAATTGCCATAACATGAAAATCATGATATAGATGTCATAAATGTCTTGATTTACAATTCATGGTCCTGCAGATTTTGCGGTGGTTTGGTTCGATGACATGTTGCAGAACTGGTATGGTATGACATGATTACATGGCGAAGACTAGTGACAGACCCTAACATGAAAATCATGACAGACGTGTCTGTAACATGACTACATGCCAAGCTCATGATGTGCTCGTGGGCGTTTCGCTAGCATCACATATGCCAAAATTGATATTAGGGTACGCGAATGGAGGACGAAAGTATGACACTGGTGCAAACATGATAAACATGAGATGCGTTCCATGTAACAACATGACTACATGCTACGCTCAGGATGCGCTCGCGGCCGTTTCGTTAGCTTCATATATACAAAACTCGGCATTACGCGACGCGAATGGACGACATAGGTGAATTACGCATGCAAACATGATAATCACGAGATGCGTGTCATGTCACAAACTGACTACACGCCACACTGATGATGCGCTTGTGGCTGTTTCGCTAGTTCACATATGCCGTATTTGGTATTACATGACGTCAAAGGATGACGAAGGTATGTGACTAGTGCAAACATGATAATCATGAAATGCGTGTCATGTGCATAACTACATCCCACAGTTAAGGCGCCAATACGTTGACGATGTGCGCGTGCTCACCGGCGTTAATTTCGTCGGGTCACGCCGGCGCGCCAGGTACCGGTCCTGCCATATACTCGCAGGCGCGCGCAGTGCTGCGTTGCTTTAACGCATGCGCATGCGCGTCCCGCTTCTCTCCGTCACGAAAATAGGGAGACGCAGTGTTGTGTGCGTAACGCATTGGCGCGAAATGTAGCATGTCGCACTTTGCGCCAGTAGCCGTCGGGCTGCGCCAACGAACGCTGGTCGCGCCTGGCGTCAGACATTAGAGTGCTCGCGGTTTGCTAACGTAGCGTCGCTGTGCCCAGCGTGCGCACTGGGCACAGCGACGCTATATTAGGCCTTTTTTTTTGCGCTCACAGATGTTTTGCTAGCTCCACATCTACGAAATTTGGTGTTACGTGACGTCACTGGGTGACGAAAGTATATGACTGGTGCAAACATGATAATCCTGACACACTCATGTAAGAACACGTCAACATACCACGCTCACAGCGTGCTGGCGGTCGTTTCGCTAGCTCCACATATACTAAATTTGGTATCACGTGACGTGAATAGATGACGAAGGTAAACGACACTTCCAAACATGATAATCATGACACGGAAGTCATGTACGGCGTCATTTACCTCCACCTCATAACATTGTGCCGATTTTAAAGTGACATATCAACCTTTCACATTCGTGCTTCACATATCATCGATTCCAACTCTACGTGAGATCTGCCATTTTTTTTTTGAGAACTCTAGAAAAGTACCTAAATATTACAGGCAATGAAGTGCTATCGAAAATAATTTACTGGACGACTCAAACCACCTAATAATTAGCATTAGCAAAACTAAGGCAATATTGTTTCGACCATAGTCAAGACCACACAACTAGCATAAATAACGTGAAATGATGCAGAAATCAAGTTTGTACCATCAATAAAAACTATAGACGTCTTTTTCAATGAACATATGTCATAGAATGACCAGATATATTACATAATTAGCAAGCTATCTAGTACAATTGATGTGATGCACCGCATCCCTTTTGAATGCCATTTTTTTCTCCCTCATCTCACGCATGGTCATTGTCGTTAGAACCCCTTGCTTTCCGACGCACACTTGACCGTATCACTCTGCTACATAATATTGTACACAGCCGCAGTTGCATTGAAGCACCAATTACTTTTTTGTGATTCAGCACGACGAGCCACGCGCCGATCTCACCCACTCAACATTGTTCCCTTCCAGCCATTTGTAAATTGTTTTAAGCATTCTTTTTTTCCAGTCGTTGTTGAAATTTGGAACAACCTAGATGGTTCCCTACGCGAAAAACCAATTGAACTGTTTTTGAAAGAACTGTCTAACCATATTTTGTAATATGTGTTAAATGCTTTGTATGTTTCTTTGGTATTGCTTACTGTATGTCCGTTCCTTTTCCTAATGTACCCACTCCTGCTATGTCTCGTGTATCGAGACAGCAGTATCTGTAAATAAATAAATAAATAATAATGCCATATAAGCATCAGCTTGTTCTTTTAAAATGCTCTGTTTATACCAATACCTAAATATGGATTGCTAGTTTGGGATACAACTACAAGAAAAAAACATTGACTATCTCGCAGTTTTATAAAAACGCGTAATTCGATTAGAATGTAAGACTTCATACCTCTCACACACCAGTGACCTCTTTATAAACACAGCATTCTCCCGGTAAAGTTCATATTTAACTATATGCTAGTCATTCAGTATAGACCTAGCTTAATAAAAAATCTAGTGCTCTATAAACGCTGGCAGGATAATAGCCCACCCTAATAAAGTACAATATACGCAAACCTGAATAATGGCAAATTAAGAAATTATGTACTAATTATGGCAAAACAAGGCTAAGGTTCATGCTACCACCTTGGCTAAATTAAATCAGTAAAGAGCAGCTTTTCAACATTCCAGCTACCTCACTTAAAAATCTATGGAGATTGTTCAGCAAAACATTCTTATCATGAACTTGCTTCTCAAACAACGCCATCTATTTATTTTTCGTTTGTGGTGTTTTTTTTCAAGGGAAATATTTTTATGTTGCTTTAAGTCCATGCAAGCACGTTTTCTTTTTTGAATTGGGATATTCTCGTGCAGTGCACTATAGTGCATTTCATGTGCATTGCATTTTTTTGTTCGTTATCACCACTGAATCTATAACACGTGTAGGGTGACGGCGACACCCTCAAGCGGATTATATCAGCTTTCTCCCTTGGTTCCCCAGAACAATTTCGTTGTTTTGAACGAAATAATAATAAAAAATGAATCTCCTTTATGACTCGACAGTGGCAGCACATAATATTTACGACAAACGGCAGCACACGCTGGGATCAGAGACACACACGAAAATACGAAACGGATGACACAAGAGCTTAAATTCAACATTTTAAACGTAATTACTTTGTGCAGAGGCTTGATTATCTCTGTGCCTCCGTTTGCGGGCATGGCTTTAACTTTAATGCCAAACTAGCCAGTTACTTTAGGCGTGTGATGTGTGCTGCTGACTGCACTGTCAACCAAGTTCATCAGTCGTAACAGGATGAAGCCCGAACCCACATTTTCGGAGAATGAGAAACAAGAGAGGTTGCAGAAAGCAAAAGACGAAACTTCTGCAGCCCTGGTTGGGTACACAGCTTTCTGGGTGTCCTGTCTCAGTCGTGCCACAGAAAGTTTCCTTCTACGCTGTCTAGTAATGGCCTCAGTGTTATGAAACAGCTTTTGGAAAATGCTGCCATTGTCATTTCCCCATTGGACCAAGTGAATATCATGCTAGATCTGGACACTTTCGTATTTAGAAGGAAAATGCTAAATTTGCTTGAATACCACGACACTTACTAGCTGCTCAATCGTGACCCTGAATGAAAGGTGCAGAAGAAACCACAAAATCACTATTCGCACGTGTTTTACTTCATTCCGCCTTATTTTTTAATGGCACGCACATTATGAGAACACATATTCAAGGGAAAGAAAGCACACGAGATATTACTTCTGTAATTACGATATATAAATGTGAAAAAATTTTAGGGAACGATGCGGGAATTTCCCGCTGGCAGGGATCGAACCTGCAACCTTAGAACACGCGTCTGCTGTTCTGCTAAGTGTGTTTCGGTGGCGGTCACTTTCTCTGACTGCCGTCGTATATATATCTGGTAGAGTCTCGGACTTGTTATATGAAGGGTGCAGGTTCTGCCTCTGCCCGCGGCAAACAGCTTTTCGTCCACTGTAGTTTCTTGATTGGCTTGACAGTCTCTCAGTTATCATTATTTCCGCGTCTAACAAAAAAACAAGTCTTTGAAATTCTATTTCTTTCGTTCTTTTGTCATGTGTTAAGCTCTAACGACAGTACGTAAGCGGCACTGTAAATAAATTCATTCCCTGGAGGAGGTTGTCACCTAAACCAAAATGCGTATTTCACGTCTATATGAATGTACTCTCAATGCTGCTGAGAAGGAAGGTGCATGGTATGTCAACCATCCAACGCAGCTCGTATTTGCGGTGTTATCGAATGTATATCCTTAGGTTAATATACCAGAATCTGCATTGTACTTGAAGTCCCTTGCATCCGTCCGGTCAGATAATTAGTCCGAAAAACGATTCAATACTTAGTGGTTATATACAGCATTTTAGCGTAGTCCTCTACATCACTAGTTCATGATATGTGACATATGCCCGTGGCGCTGAAAATTCCAAAAAGCTATCCTTGAGCCCTGTGCTATGACCGTAACTTATTCCGTTCATTTCGGCACGAGTAAGCAAATACATACTTTCGAAAGTATATCTGGGATGATCTTGCACGACTAGTAAGTATTTTGGCCGTACAACTGGAAGCACAATGCATTCGCTCCGAGAATTTTTTATTGAGTGCAGCGGAATGTGCTACGCGTAACTTGCATGCGACTTCATTCAACTGGTGGTAGCACGAAATGCAGACGATCTTCACCCTGTTTTGTAAAGCCAACCACTTCTTGCGAAACATTCGGTGGAGTTCCTACGAAAAAAATACGTAAACACAAAAACCATGACCTCTAACATTGTCATTGCTACATTCGGTAAAGCTGTCCAATGGGGGCTTTTTACAACACAGATGAAGCTAAAATAACTTCTCTTGATGCACAGCTCATCAAAATATTGTAATGTTTTTGTTGGGAATTGTTGAGATATTTGGCTTTTGACGATCTGGCAAATTTTTGTGTTAAGGAATTGAAATTTCGAAAGGAAGTAATACAAAAGTATTTGAGGATTACATCTCTCTAGCTTTTGTATTCTTGACACTGTAATTAACACTGCAATCGCGTTTTTAAAGCATGTAAGCGTAATTGTAATCGATTACTTATTCTCTTCAACGTGTAAAATACGTTGGCGATGAGCTTGCAAAGTCAGGAATGCATCTGTATGAAAAAAGCAACAAATATTGGTTGTTTGTCGCCACCCGTACTATATTTATTTATTTATTTATTTATTTATTTGTTTATTTATTTATTTATTTACGGATACTTTCAGTGCTTACATAGGGCTATAACAGGAGTAGAAAAAGAAGTACATGAAAACATAGCGATTCTTCTCAGAAGTAACAAATTATAGGAAAAGAATAAAGGCATGAAAATTGCAACCAAAAACCTAACCAAGGATTTATTCATTGAATGCACTGTAGCATGCAAAGACAAATAAAGTATTAATAATTACAAACGAGGATATGTCCTAGGTGTTTAAAAACATATCTGTGAATGAGCTTGAAACGGTTTCATCGCTCAATGAATTTCATTCACTGATTGTTCTTCGGAAAAAAGCTATACTTCAAACAATCGGTGGAAACAGCAGGTGCAAGAACAAACAATAAATGGCGATGTCTAAAACTTACAGTACGAAAAATATCGAAATGTAACATCCTTTTCTTATATGCGTGTCCACTCAGTAACATTCGCAGTTGGCCGTATTTCAGCCCTAAGGCACGTACTTTGATGAGTTCACTTGCAATAAGTTGAGATAAGTACACCCACCTTTGAAGGCTTGTTTCGTAAATTTGTGGCTCAATCTAGCTCTTTCATTTTGTAAACCACGCACGAATGCATTCAACCATCTGCTAGCTGTAAAGAGAGAGTTAATAGTACACTAGAGTTCCTCTACACCGTTGTGGTCTCAAGATAATTTCACTTCTCCCTAAATCATTACTTCCTGTCAGAAATAGTACTACAAAAAACGTAGCCTCAAATTCTACTTACCACTCTTTGCACACTTTTGGTGTGTTTGCTTCACTTAAAAAAACACACCCTCCTATTTTCAGGAAAAAGTAATAGTGGTAATACAATAAATCAAACTTTGTATTGATACGAGTTCTCCGTATATACACCGAAAAAACGTCACCAGGCTAAAAGATAACCCTTAGGAGGCGCAGGACGATGATACAAGAAACAGATCCACTTTCTTCAGAAAAAAAAACGATTGGCATCTGAGAGTGCGTGCATAATGAGTAACTTCTTTGTTTTTACTTTCAAGAGGCTGGCCTCTGCAATAGTCAATCTACCTTGCGCCAATAAAAAAATTCAGGAGCCTTGACCCTGTGAGGGAAATGCTGGCTAGGCTTGTGCGTGCTTGACTTAATATTTCTTATTTCATTCTTGCTTTGTTAGTTTTATTGCATTGCGCAATGCTATCACTGAACTTTTTTCTTCCCTCCATGCCGCTAATTTTAACAGAACCTTCATCTACAGGTTCAAGAGCGCACGGCTAAAGTTGCTGCGACAAGAAACAACGAAGGTAACTCGCGCATATTTACGCAATAATAAAACGTGGAAACACAATGACAAGCCATTTCGATGAAACTTGAGATAGCAATATCAAATGCACCTGATTGGCGACAAAACCACAAATGAGAAAGTGTTGATTATTTGATGGCGGCGCATTCAAATGCACAGCTGACCGGCACTCCTTTGACGGCCAAATTTCTGCAGACTCGCCAAGTGTTCTGCTTGTTGTGTCGTTTCATCACCAAAATGTGCATCGGAGCATGTGTGCGCATGAGCGACCTTGCACACTTAGGGACGGCACACAGCTCTCCTAAAGTAGAGTACCTAGCACTCTCAATCGTTAACCACTTTTTTCTAAACACAGCTTGTTGCATAGACACTCGTTTCATGGGTTTGTAGAGTACCACGATAAAATAAATGTTTCTGTAAATTTGTTTCAAAACTAAGAAACACCTTACGACCACTTGATAGTCGTAGGAACAAAGAAAGAAGAACAAGAGAGAATGCAGGCATCATAGTTAGGCACATGCTCTGTTGGCTAGCCAACACTGAAAAAGGAAAAAATGGAAGTATCAAGATGAGTGAGAGAGAGAGGATAGAGAAGAGCAACAGACAAAAAAATTGTCAGTCCAATGGCTGACGCGCATGCAGCGATGGCACACAAAAAAAGGCGTTCGCATAAACTGGTACTCCTCAAAAAGTGCCAGAGGGTTTTCGCTTCCTTTTGAGGCGATGAAAGACGAGGACGATGCTACAGCAGCATCTGCACAGAGAGTGGCCCATCATTCAATTGTCGCCACACGTCAGAAAGTTTTTGTCTCTCAGAGGCAAACTGAGGGCAACGGCGTAGCAGATGCCCGGCGTCTTTTTCGGCGCCGCAGACATCGCATTCCGCACTGTCACTCACTACACTGAGTGTTGTATATGCTTACGTGAAGGCAGCCCCAATCAAAAACGACATAATGTCGACGAATTCCAGATTGAGGTCGAAGTTCCAGGTGAGGGCTTATTTGATGGAGTCTTGTATGTCCTATGCTTGGAGTGTTGCACCCCAGCAGACACAGACTACATGCCAGGTGATGAAGTTGCCTTGCAGCGCCTGTCCTTTACCGAGGAATCGGAAAGGTGTGCTTTTAATGGGCTATGCAAGCCGCGTTGCCTGCGGAATCATTGCCACTTATCCCACAATGACCGGGTAGGCACTGAAAATTGACCACGTGGCCTGTTTCTGTGACGTGGTGAAGAAACTTGACAATCTCTTACATTGACTCTTTATGCAATCTCCATTAAGGACTGGCTGCCTTGTTTGTAAGGCCGATTTTGAGTCGGAAAACGCAGCCCACGTCTCTGGAATGAGGTGTACTCTAGGGCACCACGCAGAGCCGTTAATAGTCGTAAATTGCCCAGGTCTCAAAAAAAAGCGTCATCACGTGAAACACAAATTCGATGAGCGCTTGCAACTTTTTATTGTTTGGAATATCTTTATCTGTAAGTTTGGCATCCGGTGTCTAGCCCAATGCAAAATTCAATGCAACCTAGCCCCTTTCTTACCCCCTACTCCTTTGACATAATGGGTAATACGCTTTGCATCTGCGTGTGATCAGCTACCATGAACGGGAATAGAAAAAAAAGCAGCGGATGAGAACAACAGTCTCACGTGGTAAGTGCCCTGTAAAGGTCAATGTAAGCTTTGTTGTTCATTAACTTGATATATAAGCTGAAAATAGGTATTACTTTACTGTTAGAAAGGGAAAGAATCAAGGTTCGTTTATATTACAACCAGACTTCAATATTTTCAGGTAACTGTCCTGGAGTTTGTATGTTCCTCATGCGCTGTTGTATGCTGGTTTTCACACAAAAAAAAATTGCACGAATAAGTAATATTGCATGGATTCATGCATTGACCTCAACTATTATGAAATTATGTGGCATATATTGCAGTTATCAGCCAGTAGCATTACGTTTACGAATACCTCTTGACTGACATTACGATAATTAAAAAGCAAGTAGCTAAACCAATGGTTATTTCTCGTAAATGTTAGGCTGCCGATGTTGCAATTAAGAAGCGAGAGTACCTACAGCAACATGTAGCCACGAAGCGTCAATAATTTATGCAACAAAAAGCAGTTACAATAGTTGTTACCTTTGTATCCTGCCGTTGCCGCCACCTTTCCCATGCTCTCCATTATTTTTTCTAAGGTATCAGCGCCTGGTAAAAAAAATGTATGGAAATAACGCAAGAGTTCTTTAAAGCAGCTAAAGCATTTTTCTGCTATCGTTCAGAACAAAGTGCGCCTTTTATTTGCATTATTACTTGCTTTCATGCACATGAAAATTCTGTAATTATCACTTACTCCTATTTTAATGCCCACTGGTTGATTACGGCCTATATTACAACTAGAGGGAACACAGCGCGAAATAAGACGTGTAAATATTCCTCATTTCTTTGTATTGAACAAACTGTTGTAAGTGAGCGCTGTGCTTGCGTCAGCCTTGCTAGTCCCTGTACTCTTTGGCGCTCTGTTCCCTCCAATGTTCAATTGACACGTCTAAGCTTCGACACTAAGGAGTATGAAAATTGTGCAGAAAAGGTCATTGTTATTATGACGCAGACAAGTCTTCCTGTCAAAACTTCGAATCATAGACATTTTTTTTCTGTGTTTCATACTACGTTAAGACTTCAACCCCTGACTACGTATCTTTACTTGGCCTCTTCGTAAAAGTTATATATAACGGTGACGCGTGTTGCTAAAAAATTACTTTATAAAGCAGGCATGGTGGTAGATAACTTCTGCCTGTTTATTCCGCCAGATGATTTAGGGCGTATTATTCTTCCGAGTTTTCGGCCTTGAGAACCTTTACAAGAAGAATAACGTATAAAAATTAAGAAAACTTTCCTCATCTACCTTCTGAAGTAATTATTTGCTGCTAGTATTGCAATTTATAAAATCCGAAGAACACTACTAAAAGTAATGTTACGTTCAGCATCACTTCAGGGTATTGTTACAGTTATTAAGAAAAGTTCCAGTTCAATGGCGAAGCAATATATGCGACAGCAAGAGAAGCAACGCCGCAGCAATGAATGCGATACCAAAAGATGCAATGGTGAAGCAAAAGGGTGTATTAATGAATGCGATAGCAAACAAAAAGCGTGAGAAGGGGGAGTAGAATAAATGAATGCGATAGTAAGAGAAAGAAGGTTGACCTACTAAATGCGATAGCTAGAGAGCGAGACGAGCAAGGCCGGGAGCGGAAAATTTCAATGACCTCTGAAGACTACAAGCAAGTGGAAACTTACTGGGTGTCACCCCTGAAGCGCAAATGAGGGTCGGTAAGAACAGACAGCCATACACAGGACAAGTGCGCACTAACAAATATCACAGTTGTTTCGTCTTTGAACTGGAGCAGACGCTGCAAGTGTCGACTATGCCGAACCCTACGCTCACAGATATTTCTTCCTTTTTCGTTTAACTGCAGCGCCCAGCCGCCGAGGTGGACTAGTGGTTTTGTGCTCCACTGCGGAACTGCAGGTCACGGGATTGAATCGCAGCTGCGGTGGACGTGTTTTCGACTGAGGCGCCAATGTTTAAAGCCAGTGTACTTAAATAGGAAGCACACGTTTTAGCATTAGCTTTTTACCATTCGTATGAGGTGCTTTGGCGGTAATTTATCTCTGCCATTACATAACCAAATGTGTAAAATATTGCTAAAACAAAAATATTTACGCTCTCACTAACTACCGTCTTTACCGCAGACATGTTCAACATGCCCCGCCACAGTGGTCTAGTGGCTAACGTACTCTGTTGCGAAAACGCAGGTCGCGGGATCGAATCGCGGCTGCGGTAGCTGCATTTCAGATGGAGGCGAAACCGCTGTAGGCCCGTGTGCCAATTTGGGTGCACGCTAAAAACCATAAGTGTCGAAAATTTCCTGAGCCCTCCACTGCGGCGTCTCTCAAAATCACACGGTGGTTTTGTGACGATTGTTATAGCGCGGGAACAGAACGACGACAAGAAACAAGAAGAAGATAAGCGCTAGTACGAGTCATTATCTTCTTCTTGTCCCTTTGTTGTCGTTCTGATCTTGCGCTATAACAATCGCCATGTCATACCAACTAGCACAAACTGTCATGCATGTAAGGTTTTGGCATGTTAAATCCCTCATATAAATCAATCAAGACATGCTTAGAGTATGCATGCCCGAAGCTGAAGCTAAATAATCAATGGGCAAATTCTGATAGCGACATACGAAACAAAAAAGGCAGCAGCACTGTGCACTTACCATTAACGTTTGCAATCACCAGCAATATCACAAGCGTATTCAGCAAGGCCAGTCCCTTCATTGTATGAATTGCTTCTTAATTTCTCACTCCTTTAGATTGAAGGGTAGCAATAGTTTCGTGTGGCAATAAAATTTTTCTCTGCAGTAGTCATATCAACTGTTAAACGGTAAGGACAAAAGTGTAGGCAGTGGCTGGCTCAACAATGGCCACAGAGAAAGTGCTTGCATCGTATAATACCTTTCGTCTCTTTGCACATGCGCCTAAATTGACAAAGAAGCGAGATATACAATGCTTGGATTTCTACAAAAGTGCACTTGGGTGCTAGGTATCCCATTACTAAAGCACTAAAAATATCGAAAACATCTTTAAAAAAACGTGTAAAGAAGCAAAGAACCCGTCTTATGTGTTCAAACAAAGAGACAATGGTTGCAGGTGGCCGTAGTTGCACTAGCGCACGCACTGGTTTTGTGCCTCAGGCGAATGGTCTTAGCTGCCTTTGTACAACATATAACTTCAAATAGGAGCTGTTCTAAACAATACTCAGGAGTGTTATAGGTGTCTCTCTTAGCTTCTCCCGTAGTATTTAACCTGTAAGTAGTTCGTTATGTCCCTATGGCGCAATCAAAGCCCAAACGATGACTTCACTAGATGGAAACAAAACAAAACAAATGAATACTATGAAAAGCAGTTTAAACACTTCAGAAACAAATCAGTCGGGATGTTAAGGAAAGCCAAGAAGCAGTATTACAGTGCTAAAATAGTCCAACAGAGCGGTGACATCAAGCAGGTATGGAAGCTAGTGCGTGAAGTTACGGGAATAGGCGTGAAAAAGCGCATTGCTCCGGATAATCCTACAACAAATACCGCTGATAACTTCAATAATTTTTTTACCAATGTTGGTAACAACTTTCCTGCTCAATCTCAAGCAGATCCTCTACATTCTTGCCAAAACAAAATATTTGAGGATGACTTTCAGCTTGCAAGAGTAACCACTGAGGAAATTAGGTCAGAAATCCTAAAACTCCCATGCAATAAAGCCGTTGGTCATGATGGGATTACTACAAAACTACTGAAGGTAAATGTAGACCTTCTTTCGGAGCCTCTTTCCCGCATCATGAATAACTGCCTGCAAAATGGAACTTACCCAAATATCCTAAAGATAGCGAGAGTCGTTCCTATTTACAAATCCGGGGATCGAGAAAATCCGAGCAGTTACCGTCCCATCTCGGTGCTCAGCATTGTTAACACGCTTTTTGAAAAGATAATTAGGTCCCGTCTCTGTCGATTTCTAAGCTCAAACGACATAATCTGCCCTGAACAACATGGTTTCATCACAAATAGGTCAACGAGCACAGCTGTTTTTACACTAGCACAGTTCGTCAACTCAGTACTTCATGATAACGAAATTGCCGTCAGCGTTTTCTTGGATATAAAAAAAGCATTCGATACTGTTTTGCATTCCATTTTATTAAAGAAATTAGAATCTTATTATGGCTTCACCGAGAAGACACTTCGGTTATTTTCTAGTTATCTGGCAGATAGAAAACAATGCGTCGTGTTTGACCGTATATCTTCAGGATTTAGAAAAATAACATGTGGAATACCCCAGGGAACCGTGCTAGGTCCTATGTTGTTTTCACTATACATAAATGACCTACCATCTGCTCTTTCACGCAAAACCATAATGTACGCTGATGACACTGCATTGCTTTTTCGAGGTAACTCTCTGTGCACGCTAAAAGAAGAAATCACGGCAGAGTTGGCACAGATTTCCGCATGGTTCGCCTAAATGTAGCCAAAACTAAATATATCATATTTCATTCCAGAAGAAAAAACCTAGATTATAGTCATCTGAACTTAGAAATTAACGACGTGCCCATTGAGCGCGTTTCCGCGTTTAAATACTTAGGGGTTCTAATAGATGAAAACCTGAATTGGAAAGATGAGGTTAATTACATATCCAAAAAGCTTGCTTTCGCATGCTTCACGCTCATTAAAGCCAAATGCTACTTTCCATATAACATGCTACGATCATTATACTTCTCTATATTTCACTCTCAACTCAGTTATTGTAGCGAAATATGGGGCTTTACTTATCTAACGTATATAGCACCGATCATACGATTGCAAAAACGCGCCTTAAGAATTATTACGGCATCGTCCTCTTGTTTCCCAAGCTCAGATTTGTTTTCATCTACTCAGATACTGCCTTTCACGTCTCAGCGAAATTATAAAACCGCGGTGTTGATAAATTCTATCATTAACACCAATTTTCCACTACCTGTGAGTGCGTTTTCTACACCGACCCGTAACACAAGGCATGCAGGCAACGGCAACTTCAACCTCCCTACTTGTAGGAATGTATATGGCGAACGGTTAATACAATTCACTGGTGCTAAAATCTGGAACAAAATTCCACTTGAAATTAAACTTGCCCGCAACTTTAAATTCACTTGTAAAATGCATTTTGTAAGTTTTTCATGTTCTTAACCAAAGTTAAGCTCACGTCCACACTTTTTTACGACTCATCTGGCATAGTTCTTTTTCTTTCCTTCTTTTTGTTTCTAGTTCTGAAGTGAGTTCGATTGTATTGATTCTTCAACGCAGTTAATTTTGTGCACAAATTGTGCTAAATATTTTGTGGTATCACTATCTTCTGTATTGTTACAATGTATGCCTTTAGTTCTTTATCACTTGTGTACTAAAAATATTTGCAGCAATTTAGCATTTATTGTCATGTGTATTTAATTCGATAAAATATACCTTAAAAGCTACCCTGTCATTGAATTTTGTGTATAGATTTCATAATCATATTAACTGCACCTCTGCTCCTGACATGTAATAAAATAATCATGTAATAGATTGGACCACTGACTAGCCACACAGGCTAATGGTCCAAATACTTTTGTAACCATGTTTTTGTATTACGTTGATTGAATAAACACTGATGATGATGATGATGAAAAAAAAATCTTGCTCTCAAGCACGAGTGCCCACCGACCACAGAGTTTCCTAATATACACTAGAGGGAGCTGTGGCGCTAGCGCCTATGGGAGCTGCAACGCACGGCACTTCAGTGAGCATGGGAATAATGGGTAGTACACACATTTGTCTAAACTTTGTACTTCTGGCCTGCTTTTGGCTCCGTGTGTGTTCGTGTGGCTTGAACCTGTTTTCTCACGAAACAAAAATCAGCAAATGTTCAGCGATTGCGCTTCACCACCCCATTTTTTTCAAATTACCTTTCCAAATTGCGTCACAAAATTCAAAAGGGTTGAATCTTTCTTTTAAAACAAAACCAAAACACAGCAATAAACGAAACCGCAAGTACGATTCGCCGCCCGCAAGTACGAAGACTAGGCACAAGTGTGTACTACCCATCATTCCCATGGTCGCTGAACGATCGCAGCGCCAGAGTCCCCTCTAGTTTTTTAGGAAACTCTATGCCCCCCAACGGCATCACGAGCGTAGACTGACGGCATAGAGAGGGCAATGCAATTTAAGGAAATAATGCATCAGAACAAAGAGGCAGACAAGGCGTTTTTCTTTCCTACACACTATATGTTTAATTGAGTGAGTTGTCCAATGGATCATCTTCAAGACGGAGTGAGGTCTATGACACACAGGATATGTGCGGATTAGTTCCTGTAGCCCATTCAATGTTTCTGCAGGTGTTTTCCTCTGTCCCTCTCGCTTTCTATTTTTTGTCGTTTTAGAAGTTTTGCTGCAGCACAACGTCATAGCAAACGCTTCTGTTTAAAACCAATGCGCCTAATTGCCAGTGCAGCCCCAATGTTTCTCGAAGGTCTTCTTTTCTTTTGTTCTCTCGCAGCCCTTGTGAAAATTCTGCAGCTGTAGCTCGGGTGGGGGTCTACAGAGCCAAGACAGTTTCGTAGCCGCTCTGCACCGCATGCTCATAACTTTTGTGATAGTGTTAGCTCGGTATCAAATACACGGAGAGAGCAGATCAGCGATGAATACTGACTCTTTGGACGTTGGGAGGGGGCATCGTCAAGTATCGGACGCCGAAAGTTCATCCCATTTTTGCTCCACTAAAGCATATAGACTCACATATAGACTCCAACGATCAGCAAGTTACCATTGCCATTGCTTGGATCGTACTAATTTTGGGTTGATGAGGGACCGTATGTGTGCCTTTATAAAATGCCTTTTAGAACATGGGTCGGGATTATGTGGTCCCCGGGCCGCATGAAGCTCGCGGGGCTGTATTTTGTGGCCCTCGGCACGACATCAATGCCCCTTCTCTCCCTTCTTTGTCATCTCTTTTAGGCTTAACATCACAGTTTTCCCCAAAATGGAATTTTCACGGGCAACCTTCATTTCCATTTCATTTGAACTTGTATCAGCCCCTGGCTACGCCACTGAGCCGTATTACCCGAATCACTAACGAAGACTAGTGAACTCAGAAAAGCATACACTTAATTATTTTACGCAGAAGACCTGCGTTGCTGAAAAGGTTGTTCCACTAACTGCACTCAGGACCAGCAGCTTCTCAGTCTGTCTTTTATACAGCATTGTTTCGGCTTCAAAAGAACAGTCACAAACTTGTCATGTGGTTCATTTCCAAAAAAAAATGGTGCGCTGCACCAGCCTTGAGAGATAGCGAGTATGTCGGCCAAGCCCCGTAAATATGCCCTCAGCTGCGTCGGGCGTTTTACCACATGGGTCACTCTGGACGTACAAAGATGCCTTCTTCATCCCCTTTCTCACAAACAGGGGTGCCCACTTTGCTTTGCCTAAGACAAATGTGCAATTTTTACTTTTGCGAGTACGTGTGATGTGCCACACAAAATTGGGTGCGTATTTGCGCCCTTTGCTGTGAATGTCGCCGAAATACGATAGTCTTACCGTCCTCTTTTCGTGCATCACACCGCATTTTCAGCGCAGCCTAAAAACACAATGGTCTTTACAATTACGTATCTATGCATTTCCGCCTATAGGAACACACAACCTAATACTTACGGATTCGTGTTGTGCCTCAGGTATGCGTAATATTTTATTTTTCATCGACAAAGTTCACAAAGCCACCAGTTCAAGACAGCTGGACGTTCATCAAGGGCTCAAACTTTGGCAGAGTGGATGATCTGTGTGACCGGCAGGCAGGCAAACAGACACACAGAGAGACGGACACACACAGAGAGAGAGAGAGAGAGAGAGAGAGAAACTCCTGCATTCAATTATCCCCAAAAAGCACGCCATCTTTAGAAAAAAAAGGGGAGGGGGGGGGGTGACATACTCTCGTCAAGCAATGTATCGTGATATCTTAGATACACTGAAAAGGTATTTCTCTACTGAGATACAAATCCATTCTTCAAGTTATCTCGATACGGATACTCGCTAGTATATCCAAGTTACTAACACTCTTGTATTGTGATACTGCTTAGCCCTGCAAGAAAACACCTCTGGGTCCTGCCTCTACAGGTGCTTTTTGGAAGGGAAAACTGTGACTGGGTGCTTTCAAACAGGTCGCCTTCTCCGGAGGTGCACCGAGTCACATCGGCGGAGCCCCATTACTCTATTTGTTTTTTTTCTGATGCCAATTCTCTTTCTCTTTTTTTTTTCACATGGAGTGGCTGCATGTTTTTGAAACCGATGTCGTTTATTTTTTTTATAAGGCCGTCATTCATTGCCTTGGCTTTTCGGCTGCTTTCGCGCAGGCACAACAAGTTTTTTTTTTTTTTTTCGCCCAAGTAGTACTGTAGTCAATGAGTTTTCTTAAGTCCGTATTTCTGCAGCCCGGTTTCGTTCATGAACACGCAGTGCCTACTACTATTTATGATGTCGGGGAGACGATAGCACTGACTCCTCTGTTATCTACCGCGCTACAATTCGCATGTTACGTTACGCGTAACTGAAATTTATGAGAGCGTAACATACACCGTAGTTCAAGTAGTGTCCTCGCACTTTCAACAGCGGAGATTTTCTAGCTCAGGGTAAAGTGTGTGACGTCGCCCGAAAACTATCATCATCATGAACGTGTATATGCCACTCAATTTGGCGAAACCCCACTACTAACTACTGATTGGTTAGAGGACGAGTAAATGCTAAGAGAAAGAAAGAAACAAGCAGGGAGACGGGAAAAAAGATACAGAGAGATAGAGGGAGATAAAGATGGGTGAAAAAAATTCACGAGGTGGGATTCGAGCTTGCGTACCGTAGAACCGAAACCAAGCGTCCTAACACTGGGCTATTCAAGCAAGCTAGCAGAGCATAGCCTTGTGGGATATAGTGTAGCGATGGGGTGAGAAAGGAAAGTGAGCATGAAGGAAAGGTTCGTGATGGTGAGAGGGAGAGCAAGCAGAAGAGATAAATTAAGCATCGCACAGAAAGAATGAAAAAGGAAAAATAAGGGTAAATAATTGAAAAAGGCAGAAGAAACACCAATGGGAGAGAGTGAAAGAACTAGAGAGAGAAAAAAGGCAGAATATATAAAAGAAGGAGGTATTGTGTCGTTTAGTGACCAGTTAACTCCCCACAGGGCCACGCCGCACATATGCAATAGCTAAGCCATGCTCACCGATCAATACATCCACGCAACCTCCGCTTTACAGTGCATGGCCTGGCTGCGCCAGATCATGTGCACGGAGTGACGGGGTGTCCTAGTAAAGTGCCTTCTCTTGAGGAGGCAGCCACGCATCTCGAAGCTCTAGACGTTTCGATCGTCAAGGAGAGTACAAGCGGGGACGGGCTTCACTGTGCCAAAATTTGCGTGACGTAGTGGAAACTCTCTCTTATCTTTTTGTGCTTAGTACAACAATTCACGCACAATGTGTGCAGCGTTATAAATTCGCATTGTTCTGACCATTGCATAAAACTAAAATGTCATATTTGAGTAAGAATGAGAGAGAGAAATGAACGTTTATTTAGAAACAGTGTTCCGAGCGACGCCCAGTATCACCCTAAGGTGGGAAGGTCTCCTAGTCCAGGAACCCTCTGGCTTCGACTGCCTTCTTGGCCCTGGCGACGAGTTGTCGCTGGCCTTCCAGGTCTTCGAGGACGAGCTTGGCCTCATTTTTATTGTAAAAAATAAGCACACGAGTCTCAACTTTAAGGAGCCTGCATATGTGCATGCTAGACAACTAAGCAGTGCTGTAAAACATGAGAGCAACACTGCTGCTTTGCTTTTGATACGCGTGTGTGAGATGACGCAAACATTGAATAAAGTTCCAAGAGTAAGTTCCCTAGTAAAGTCGAACCTGGTTAGAGCGACAATACACTTGAACGCCACTGTCTAGTCATGAATCAACATTAGTTTAGTTGGCGCTAACTTGAAGCTCACTCGTCCAGAAATCACCAGCTTCGCTGAATTATCGCGCGCCATTGAGAATCAAGGCAATAGGAAAATCATTTTCACATCAAGGTTGAAGCTAGCACAAAACTGTAGCACTAGAGATGGTGACTCCTAATTGCCGGATATTGCGTCACACTTGCTTTGTTCCTCCTGAAGTGTTCCCTCCTTAACAGTCGTCGCTAAGCCCCGAGAGAAGGTGATGAGCTGCCATTTTCTGTATGTATAGGCTTCAATGCAAGCTCCCCTGCCAGTTACATCAATCTTGGTGCATGCGTCACAAGCTTTTTATACAGCTACGTGAACCATGGTTTTCTGCTCCTGTATTCCGAGGATTTACCATTGCTTATACCGCTGTCCCAGGTTTTTGTAAAAAAATCAAGCTTCACATTTCTGTCGTCCTGGTGTGTCATACGAACCAATCTCACAGCATTGAAATCATCGCATTGTATTTTAAAACAATGAAGGACGTGTAGTTACCTTTTGTTTTTGTCTTTCCGTTTTCATTTTCCTCGAATGGAGTGGCGTAAAGTAATAGACAGTTTTCTTTTTCATCCCAACGTACCTAAAACAACTTACCCGGATTCGCCAAGAAACTTTGCAGTGGAAACTCAAGAACACGGAATTGAAGCTGTTAAGTTATTGCATCTATGAAGAACCGCCACATGGCACCAAAGCTACATATGATGTCTTCCGGAAATTACAGGTTGCTCTTTACTAAGATCACATAGTGTAATAAAACCAGCCATCCAGCAGATCTATAGTTTCATCGCATTACCAGCTGGCTGCGCAATATGACCCCTTCGCCAAGATATAATTGGATAACAAATTTCAATGTGGCTAGAAGGTGGTCCTTCAATGAGTGAGAAATCTATGACGTGGAAACTACCATCAATTGGTGACTAAACTCAATAAAATTAGTTGTCGCACAACTAATCAATGACTTGAGAAGCAGGGACTGCTGGGTGAGTTCGTAGTTCATCTTAACTGAGTTGCGCAAAAAAAAACTTTGCGCTGTGTCCACGTGTGCGCTGTGTCAAGGCATCTTTCTTTTGTGTTTGATTTTTTTGCGAGACCTTGTTAAGTTAAAATAATCGATGACATGAAATAATCTGTCAATTTCTGCCGGGTAACTGCAGTATCAGTGGTAACCACCTCGCTGACAACGCTGGACGATGTGCCCACTACGGGGCTTCCCCACTGCGTACACCTTCGTCAAGTGTAACCACCGCGAGAAATCTTCGTCACATTGCGCGTAATGCTACGCTTACGTATTAGAGATATCAACTAAACTCCACTCGTCACGTGGAAAACATCGATTAATTATTAAAAGTACACCTGCCAGCAAGAACTTCTTAACGTGAGGCTACAGTGTTGTGTTGGTTGTGGGTCGGCGTAGCCTTTACCAACCCACTCAGCTATCCCATTGGCATGACTGACTCATTCAAGCCGGATAACGGCAGCTTTGTAAAACTCTTCACCCCGTCATGCCACTGTCCCCAAAAATGAACAAGATCGCCTGACTCTCCCGTGGGCCTTGAGAAGGCGGAATGATATCGCATAGTCAGCAACTATACATCAGCCCAGAAGCCACACGAAATTTTCTACAAAGCTTAAAGGCAACATCACTGAGCAACCACCTGTTATACCCTGCACTGTGTGTGTGTGGTGTTCAATTTGCGGCTTCACCTCTTTCCTACTCTCTTATATCCCTCTTCCAACGTGTAGGGTAGCAATCTGGACGTAGCCTAGTTAACCTTCCTACACTTTCTATGTTCCTTCTCTCTCTTTCTCTTTCCATCTGGCTGTAAATGGTAAACACCCAATGTGAAGCTCCAATGCTTGCACCCATTAGGAATGATTGTTCCACTTTTTCTGTTTAAGCTTACTTTGAAGGAATTTCATCTCAATTCAAAAGTTCTTGTGAGAACCTACGAGGGCCCCTTGAAAACGTTTTCGCAATTAGACGCGCAACAATGCAAATTATGGTTCTTCGTACAATGTTTCACACTATTAGATGCAGTAATGGTGTTTTTGTATAATACTTTCATGTCATACATAGAACTTCTTTTCTAATTTTTCATACTCCCATGTTTCTCCACATCTGGGTTAACAGGCCAGCACTCACAATGCTGAAAGCACCATTTTGATGATGAACAATCAGATTTTGTCTCTCTGATGAAGTTTCCGCTCCTTCTTGAATGCCACTCTTGCTCTTGTTCTCGCCTCTTTTTTTCGTAATTACTCAGGATTCACATTTCATTTTACAGCTTGATTGATTTGTGGGGTTTAACGTCCTAAAACCACTATATTATTAGAAGTGACGCCATAGTGAAGGGCTCTGGAAATTTCAACCGCCTGGGGCTCTTTACCATGCACCCGAATCTGAGTACACGGGCTTACAACATTTCCGCCCCCATCGGAAATGCAGCCGCCACAGCCGGGATTCAATCCTGCGAACTGCGGGTCAACAACCGAGTACCTTAGCCACTAGACCACCGTGGCGGGGCTCATTTTAAAGCTAGATTCAAAACCAGTCACAAATAATAATACGTGTTTCTTCTTAGGTCTTTTCATTTGCAAGGACCTGAGACACAAGAGTAGACTCGGCTATAAGGTGTCTCCCAGTCCCGCAAGTTGTTTATTTTCTGTGATGAAGAAAAGAAGCTAAGAAGCTCAACTCACTTTTCTAGCATCGAATGATATAGCTTGACATATCGCATGAATTCCAAGGTACATCTTTTTTTTCGAATCGTTCTGAAAATCTTCTTATAGACTTAAATGGTAACTAATCAACTGAAACGCTATGCCTAAATTTGCATTCAAGTTTACTTTCATCTCAGCTCTCACTGTCTGTAACAAAACATTGTCACTTGACGTTGCTAGGGGTAGTATTTGCAAATCTCATTTATGTAATATTATAACAGCTCCACATAATCACACGGACTGCATAAATGAAAAAAGGAACTGTAATAAATGCCACTATGTACTACCTTTGTTAAAACGCCACTTAAATAAACCAGCCCATTGCGAAAATTTCAATGCCTCCATTTGGATGAGAGTGCTTGGCGGAATTAACTAATACCATTTATGCTGCTTTTATTTGAAAAGTATACGTGCAAAAAATACACTTTCAGTATACTTCGCAAACCAGCATTCAGATACAAATGCGGAGCTACATGTAACAGGTGTGAAAAATAATATTTGCTGTTCTAAGTTGAAACTATGCGACAAACTTAACGTGTTTATTATGTCGTAAACACGTAGCTGTAGTACGCACAGATTTTTTACATTCTACTTTCTAAGGTGCCGCACCAAATTCATAATTGCCCAGCCTATAGTTTGTGCCAATGCATGATTTATGCAGTTCATATGTAACTCTCCGGTCACTTTGCCCATTCGCCTTCTAGCACTGCATAATTCTACAATGAGGAACTGAAAGTAAGTAAAGCCTCAAAGATATAACTTACACTACTTAGCTGCCCAAGCGAGAAGTTGCCTCAGACAGATTCATCAGGTACAATACCATAGCTTGAAAGTTTCGCAACCGCTGATTAACCTTGCAAATCTGTGCTGAAGGCCACGAATACTTGTCATTGCTGATTACTCCGTACTACAAACTTCGAGCAAAGCTGGGTTGTCGTAGAGAGTATTTCTTTTACAGTACGTCACTGATTATAACAGAAACCTGTGTTCACATATATTCAGGTCAATAAAAGCCCAGGAGGTAGTTTGACAAGCGTCATCATGACAATGGAATGGTTATTGATAATCCAGAAGTCGGGATCGTCACGAGAGTTTCGCTGAAATAATTTTAACCAATATTTTTTATACTTTTCTAATATGTCTAATTGAAGACGACATACATAAAAGCCATTTATTCTGAGTACACATCTCAATATTGGAGCAAGTTTCAACACAACTAAACTTGAACTTTATTCATCTACTGCTCAAAATCTTCCGTGATCACGTTCATTCGCTTCCGCTGACTCAGCAGAAAAAGTTTTATCGGCCGAACTCCACGAGAACATCTCAAAAGTGTGTGCACTACGTAAATGCCCCAAAGCTTGAACAAAGTTATTTGGTACGCGCACTCGATTACTGGATATCAATAAGAGAAAGATGGACGGACAGAGAGGATAGCCTGTTTGGGGATTCGCTGGCTACCCTTGCTGGGGAAGGGTTTAAAGGGAATAAAATATGATACAGGATAGGTGTCACAAAAAATAGAAGGGAAAGGAAATAACACGATAACGAAAATGTTTATTTGATGGCGAGAATGGAGCCTGTTGCTTCTAATATAAAAATATTATTTAGCACGTCAGCATTTACATCCTAACTTTGCAGCTCGACTTCAGGTTCCATTCATAGCAGGCTGCCGAAAAAACCTGTATGGTGCTTTTTTATATTAATTATGCATACGTTCACAAGAAAACGTCATGCTATTTCTTCCAGTGCTGACTATACATGTCATGTTATATGTTGTCCCAACATTTACCTAAAATACTTTAATCACTCGTGAAGAGCTTTGGCACATTTCCATCATATTGTAGGACGATTTATCACTGTTGTTTTTCGTACTTTTTACAGTACCAAGATGCACGCAGCTGTACATACCGTATTTGTAGGTAAAAAGTAAATGCCCTTTGATCTACATTGCAAGGCCACGACGTTCCCCAAGCAATTCCTTCCTTAGAGAAAGGTCCCTGAGATAATAGCCTAGGGAACGCTTGAAGCTTGAGTTATCGAAGAAACTGTACACATTTACATGTTGGAAGCAGTATTTTCGCACTGTGATGTTGCCTGCCCGTGTCGTTTTACCCGTTATTTATTGCATCAGTTCCCGTCATTTCGCCGAGTGTCCGATAGCATTTCTTACACAACAAGGCAGATCTAGATTTGAATTGCTAAAGCACAAATAACCTTTTGAAAACGTGGCGGATGGGATATTGATAGAAATGGCGGCTATGAAAACATGAAGTGCCGAAGTCATATCATAGAACAGGTAAAATTTTTGCAAACAGGGGATGTCATTTTTTTTGCCAACGAAATTAGCAGGACGAAGCAGTTGTGTTCAATTTCAAAGGAGAGCTCATAAATATTACAGCTTTAGATTACCGTAATCTCAACTTACGTCACTATGTTTACCAAAATCTAATACGCTTCAAAGGCGCACACTGCACTAGCAGAACTAAAAAATGAGCATTGTTATTTCACGATTGCATGCGCAGAAATCCTACAATACGTTAAGAGTCTAAAATGCGCTCCGTTTCTAAGTATATCAGAAGTGTTTCACACCGCTGCTCCCACATGCTAAATAAAAAAACATATATTAGTGTCACGTGCCCTTGGCTTTTTCTAAGCACTGGTGCTCATCGCCAAGCTTGTTTGTGTAGTGTCTCATATAGAGCTTCAGCTGGTTGGCATAGGAGCTAGTTTCGTGCCAGTTTTTGAAAGAACTGTGGAACACTCACATTTACCCCTAAAAACAGCACTCAGGACCAAACAAACCAGCTTGGCGTCAGTATTTCCATGCTGCGGTGGTATGCCTCCGCTCGTGAAGGGCTTTGGGTTCTTCATGGCGACGAGGCTCAGCTACATACTACTAAGAGTCCACACCAGTGTCATCAAAAGCATAATTTTTTGCTACTGGCAAAGCGCCAGCAGTCCTTTTATGTGGCACACCAGAAACACTCATTCGTTTGACTCCAGGCACTGAAAATTCAGTCTTTGTTTTTCTGAACTTTCTGGCTGTACTGTGAGGTTTGCAAAGCAGACATTTTCCTTTCGAAGACGCGCTGTGGCTGCCATGGAAACACATTTGTTACTCCGTGGGTTGCCTCCATGTATTTGCCAGTTGGACATATTGGGTGGGATAGACAGTGGGATATCCGAGTGGCA
>WOVY01004556.1:0-59890 GCA_013436015.1 Rhipicephalus annulatus | reverse complement strand
AGCTAAAGGACGGACAAATACCGGACAGTTGGCGACAAAGTAGAATGAACTTAATCTATAAGGCAAGGGAGAAAAGGACAAGATTCGCTCGTATAGACCACTAACCATTACATCGGTACTATACAGGTTGGCGATGCAAGCAGTAAAAATGAAAATAGAAACATGGGCCGAACATAACGATATTTTGGGAGAAACTTCAGAACGGATTTCGAGTCGACAGGCGGTTAGACGATAAACCTGTTTGTTCTCACTCAGTGTATAGAAATATCTAAAATAGAGAATAGACCCTTGGACGTGGCTTTTCTAGACATCACTGGGGCATACGACAACGTTAATCAGGAAATTTTGTGGGATATATTGAAAGGAATGGGCATGGGCGACGACTGTATACAGCTTTTGAGGGAGATATACCGAGAAAATACAGTTTGCATAGAGTGGGAAGGAATGCGTAGCAAAGAGAAACGTGGAGGTTAGCAGGGGTCTGAGACAGGGATGTCCTTTGTCCCCACTGTTATTCATGCTGTACATGGTGAGTATGGAAAAAGCGCTAGAAGGTAGCAACATTGGTTTTAATCTGTCACACAAACAGGGCGGCATGATGATTGAGCAGAAGCTTCCAGGTTTATTTTATGCGGACGATATCGTCTTATTTGCGGACAGTCGAGATGATATACAGCAGCTGGCGAATATATGCGGAAGGGAAGGTGAAGCTCTTGGACTAGGATTCAGTGTAACGAAGTGTGGTTTGATGGTATTCAATGATCCCTGTGATCAGACGGTGTCCATACAAGGCCAAGAAATACCGAGGGTAAGTGAATACAAGTACCTTGGAGTATGGGTAAATGAGAGTGATAGATACATGGAGGTACAGGAAAAAGCCTCGGCAGCAAAAGGAAAGAGGAATGCGGCAATAATGAAGCACAGAGCGTTGTGGGGATACAATAGGTATGAGGTGCTTCGAGGTCTGTGGAAGGGTGTAATGGTTCCAGGGCTTACTTTTGGGAACTCAGTGGTGTGCATGAGGGCAGAGGTGCAATCGGGAATGGATGTAAATCAAAGGACTGTGGGACGCCTCGCGTTGGGTGCTCACGGGAAGACGACAAACGAGGCTGTAAAGGGCGATATGGGGTGGGCAGGTTTTGAGGCGAGGGAAGCGCAGAGCAAAATAAGGTTCGAAGAAAGGCTAAGAAATATGAAGGAGAGTAGATGGGCAGAGAAGGTGTTCCGTTATTTGTATAGGAAGAGCGTGGACACACAGTGGAGAAAAAGAACTAGAAGACTCACTAGTAAATATACGGCTGGTATTGTGAGCCATATGTCAACAAAGAGCGTTAAGGGAAAAGTCAGGGAGGCGGAGAGGATTTACTGGATGGCAGCTATGGAGAAAAACCGGCTTTGAGTAACTACCGAAAGGGCAAAAATGAAATAAGGAGGGAGGCATTTTACGATAATTCAAGGGGAAGCGCTTTACTGTTTGAAGCGAGATCGGGTTGCCTTAGAACGCGTAGTTATAAAGCAAGATTCAGTAAAGAAGAAGAACAATGCACATGCTGCGGGAAAGATAAGGAAACGGCGGAACATGTTCTGGTTGAGTGTGGAGATATCCACCCAGGTGTACGTTTGGGCACGAACCTACAGGAAGCCTTGGGTTTTAGGGACAACAATGGAAAGCTGAACACACCCGCGATTGAAATAAGTAAGAGACGGTTAGAGTATTGGTGGCAGAAAATTAGAGAGAAAGGACAAAAATAAATATTGGAAAAATAAAATATGGGACAGTGTGCCGTAAATGGCAGAGAACTTAAGCTGAAAATTTACCTTTTTTCCATTAAGATAGAATTTATCGAAGTAGAGGCATTAGGCCAACATAAAAAAAAAGGGAAAAAAGTTTTTTTTTTGTCGAGCCTGGTGGCATACTTGTCACCACCCCGTTATAAGGGGACGCTCATAGCATCCATCCATCCATCCATGTACCACTGTTGGTAGAGTGGTAGCGCCGGCGGCGGAAGGCAGGCCTTGGTGGCGGGCGAGAGTTGAGCGAGCCTCTTCTGCGCGTGGTGGTTGCCGCGAACGGTTCTCTCTCGCTGTGGGTCTGCTGTGGACGGCACCGCTGGCCGCCTGCGGTAGGCCCACGCGGTGAGTGAAGCGTTGGCGAAGCCGCCTGTTGTGTGCTCTTGTGTGTTTGTCGTGTTATTGTGTAACGATGTCCTGGCGTATTACATAACGAGTTCATTCGGCGGACGATATCGTCGTCTAAATTAGTTAAGTAAATGTATGTTGTTGGTTTGAGCCGACTGCGTGTCCGTTCACTCCAATAGCATGGCGAGGCGCTCGCCTCGTCGATACCCCACAGACTCCAGTTTGGGATGTCTGGCTAATAATATTACGTTACCTCTCTTCGTAGTATTTTAGAACGAAGACGCGAAATCAAGGGAGTGTGCCCGGAGTACTCGCGTTCCAGTGCTATTCGCGGCAATAACGAAACGCGCTGGTAGTAATTGTTGGTGCGCAACGTCACCAGACCACGACATGATTTGAGACGCTGCTCCAGAAATTTCGACCACCTTTAACGTGCATCGTGTCTCAAGTATTTTCGTCAAATGCGGTGGTCGGAATTTGATCGACCGTGGCTGGTAGAAACGTGCCGGTTCGCTTTTATCATGACGGAGGTGACAAACTGAGCACTGTACTTCACCAAAGGTGTCATGGGAAAGTAGACCGCCGCATTTCGTCGCTTCTCTTTCAATCGCGAAGCAATGCGGGGCACGCGCATAATAACAGAAGGGAACAAAAAATAAAAAGGCAGGAAGGGGGGGAACACACATATAGACCAGAGTACGCCTATCTCGCTGCCGGCGGTGTCGCACACAGACGCCATTTTGTTTTGAACAGCCAAGGCGGGTATCTCGTGCGAAGTTAACGTGTAGGAAGCGGCTGTTCCGGGACTTCAAAATGCGAGAAAGGCCTGTTCACGCCGGTCCCGGTTACAAGAAGTCGTCTGGGCACCAAAGCGCCATTTATGGGTGCCACAACAACCAGCGCAAAAGGAAGAATTATTCGGCCCTGTATGTGACCGTCACAACGCGGAAATCGTGCCAGTGCGGTGTTTTCAGATTTCCATTCGCAACAAAAAATGCCGAGTTCCGCCGCTAGTGGATAATCGCAATCAGCAGGAAAAACTAGTACAAGTGCACGAGATTGGTATTACGTGAGGTGAATGGACGACACACTCAAATTCCAGGCGCAAACATGATAATCATAGTATGGAAATCATTTGTGGCACAAGTTAGATGCCTACCACTACTGGCGTTGGTATTGCAAATGTTATTGGGACCATCTTCACGCGACTATAAACTTGCATCTTATCTAGATACGTGAGTGCGCGTAACATTTCTATTTGTGTTTACTGCGTACTACGTCCGTTATGTTTATTTCAAAGAGACATATCAACCTTCCTCATTCGTGCTTCGCATATGATCGATTCCCACTGTACGTGGGGTCTGCCGATTTTTTCTTGTTCTGTTCACCATGAAATATTGTACAGCCGGGTAAGTCTAGTCAAAAAAGCTTAGTGGCTCATATACATTGCGTTTACCACGTGTACGCACATGTTCTTGCAGCAGTAGATGTAAAAACCTTGTAAGAGTTCAGCAGAAAGCTTTATCGATAGATTACATGCATGCCAGTGCTACAACAGAGGTCTGGTTAAGTTATGGAACAAGATTTTTTTTTTTCAAACGAAAAATTACCGATGCCTTACGTCGGTCAATAATAATGCCCCACAAACGGCCAAGTCAATGTTGATTGAATGTGGGTTTAACGTCCCAAAACCACCATATGATTATGAAAGACGCCGTAGCGGAGGACTTGAGAAATTTGGACAACCTGGAATCCTTTGGCGTGCACGCAAATTTGAGCACACGGGCCGACAGCGCCTCTATAGAAACTGCAGCTGGGATTCCATCCCGCGACCTGCGGGTCAGCACCTTAGCCACTAGACCACCGCGGCGGGGCCTGTGCTTTCAGCCGGCGTCACCATAGAGTCTTGCTCTGGCCGGCATTTTCGCAACGCGTGTGCGTTCCGAGTTCCAGGCATGACCGGCAAAAGATGTGGTGCATGAGTGCAAGCCAGAGTAGGATTCTTGCGCGCTACATTGAGGCTGGCTAAAACAACAAGTTTCGCTTAGCGACAATCAGTCGAAATCCACGCTTCCCGCGTTTCTTTCCATCACGGTAGTATGCACACGGTCAAGTTGTTTCAGCAGACTGCAATGCACATTCCAGACTGTCGAGCAAGGTCTCGCCTGTATTTTGCAAGAACACAGCACAAATTTCCAGGAGAGGCGTCAAGCATGCTCACAGCCGTGCTAGGGAAGTTTCGCGTTTGGTTTGCTGCATGAAGCTCGGGGTGTAGCCGCTCTAGCAGCAGAAGGTGCGCATTCTAAATATGGCGCCATTTCATCTGGCCTCGAAAATGCAGTGTCACTTTTACCAAACCGGGAAGGCTTTGTTTGCTCCGTTGACGTCACGAGATTGAATTCAGCCATTGTGACCTATTTTTATGACGGACAGGAGACGACGACAAACCTCAGGAGGTACTTCGCACGTTACACATTTGCAATCTAAGATAGTGAGTTTGAATACCACAAGCCAAGAAGAAATGTACCATAATCCGTGTATGCGTACGTATGTGCACATACTATGGAATCGGATTTTGTGATATACAACACAAGCTACCCCGGAACCAATATAAATCTCCGAATTCTGTGCATAAACGCCTTCCTTCTAACTTACCAGAGTCGACTTTAAATACATGAAAATTTTAAAAAGAATTTCTATTTGTATTGCTTGTAAGGTTCTCCTATTCTTAAGGTGTTACACCTTGGCAAGATTGACAAGCGTTTAGAAAGAGCCCTAGGCAATTCTATTGAGATTTTTTTTTTCAAAACAAAGAAGCGAGCGAGTTAGTACTGATTCATTACGGCGTAAATGTAGCGCAAAAAAGAGACGAGGACAAGAGAGTGAACATCACAACTCGCATCTGAAAGCTTTATTGCTCGAACCGAAATTATATGGACTCAATTATGTCCAGCGCATGCGCGTCGTGGGAGAAACATGAGGCAAACAACTAAAACGAGATCACACCTTCTAAACCCACCGGCATGCTCTCTTTTCTTGAGTAGTGTCCTTTTCTGATAAGAAGAATAGAAGCGTTAGTAGGGAAACTTTTGGCAAGTTCTTGATATTTTTCCTGGTGTGATTGTTCTTTTTGTAGTGGTCCCTGTGATAACATGAGTGATCTAGAAATGGTCGGGGAAGGCTTGTCGAAGAACTCTCCTTAATGTTTCAAAAGAACTACGCATGCTAACAGTATCTTCAAAAGCGCTATTAAACTTCTTGTCGAAGCATTCCAAGGTTACATGTGCTGTGCTTGGCTCCGGTCGCATTTCGAAGGAGGCGCGTGTGATGTCACGGGATCCAAGTTTCCCTCCAGTACGGCGGCTGTGGTTCTGGGACGTAAAACCCAGGATATTATCGTGCCTCGAGTGCACTCTGACCAAGCCTTGCGAAATAAATGAGTGACAGCAAAGCACGGGTTACGAGCCTTTTCGGTTATCCTCATTACGCCATCGTCACTGAAGTCGTCAGTCTTGTTAAGGTCGGTTACCGAAAGCGGTAGGAGGAGACGTATCGTGTGTCACAGGCTAAAGAAAGTAGAAGCAGATACGGCGTGAATGTCGTTTTTACGGCTTCCAATAAGCTAGGTGAAACTTACGCCGCGTGAACAAAAAAAAAAATGAGTGAGACAAGAAGCGGAAGTATATTTGTTTTGTGAAACACACCAACAAGTTCGCTGATTATCGTCATGTAAGGTCCCTTTCAAACACTCCCACGTTGCACTAAAACCAGAAATTAATGGAACGCAAGAGATCGCTTAGCGGATCTTCTAATGTTTCATTACATTGTTGACACTAATCATGAAATTCTTTGCGTAAATATATCATTTCCTTCTTGTGTAAACATACCTATAGTGTGTTATCGAGCCCCTGACTCCGATATCTCGTTTATTTATGACCTTCATTTCGTCATGCTTGATATTTACTGTCGCTTTCCTCCTGCCAATTACTTCATATGTGGTGACTTCAATTTTCCCGACATCGACTGGAATAACCTGTCCGCACCATCCCGTCATTCCAAAGTTTTTCTGGATTTTGTACTAATGTTAAATTTCACCCAAGCACTCAATATACCGACACGTGGCGGTAATATTATTGATTTGGTTCTGTCTTCGAAGCCTGATCTCATTCAATTGTTATCGTGCATAAATGGGCTAAGCGACTACAAAAATGTTCTGTTCGACATGCGCATTCCGATTTTTCGTCGATTACCCTCGATAAAATATATTCGAGATTACACAAAAGCAAACTTCACTTTCATCAACACCGGTCTTGAAAACTTCTACAGCTATTTTAAGGTTTACGCCCTCCAGAGGACAGTCGAACAAAATTTGCTACTTTACAAACATAAAATTCAAGAGATAATTGAAAAGTATGTTGCCCTCATTCGTATTCGTGTGCAATTCCAATCAACCATGGTATTCTAACGCCTTCAAAAAACTTTCGCAAAGGAAGAAACGTCTCTTTCGAGAGGCAAAACGCCGCACCACTACAGCGAAGGGGTCTAAATATTTCAAGTCACATCATAATTACACGCGTCTTCTGCGACGCTCTAAAGAAAAATTTTATCACCATGACATATTAAACATTTTATGCGTTAACCCCCGTAAATTCTGGAATCTCCTAACCCGGAAACACAACCACACTCATACAATTTCTTTGAGAAATTCCGACGGTTCAGAGGTACCGCAAGACCAACGGTCTGACATCATGATTACATTTTTCTGTCCGTTTTCACTCGTGAAAATAACTTTGATAGCCCCGATTTACCCTTCCAACATTTCTCCAAAATGCTTCCGATTAGCATTACTTCCTCGGTAATCGCTAAACTAATAGAAAAACAAAAAAATATCTTGTGACACAGGATTAGATAAAATCACAGCTAAAATACTTAAAGGTATACGCTAACGTGTTCCAGCAAAATATTAGAAATAGTATTTCCGCAAACGATACAAGACAGTACGCTTCCGCATGACTGGAAGCTAAGCAGCATATATCCAATATTTAAAGCGGGTAATTGGTCCGTTCCTTCAAATTATCGTCCGATTTCTTTAACTTCTATACCTTGTAAGCTGCTTGAGCACATAATATACTCTAGCGTGGTAACCCATCTTGAAAACAACTCCTTCTTTTTTTAAAAATCAGCATGGATTTCGCTCAGGGTTTTCCAGAGAAACACAACTTTTTGACTTTACAATGGACCTCCACCTAAACCTTGACTCTTCATTTCAAACAGATGTCATCTTCCTCGATTTTTCAAAGGCGTTCGATCGCGTTCGTCATCAAAGACTTACGCTTAAATTTTCCTCCCTTAATCTAGACCCGCTCATATATATACTGTCATGGATGCAAGCCTCCCTCCCTAATCGATCCATTACACAGTCATCGGAGGTCACTGTTCCTCGACTACAAATGTAATATCTGGCGTACCTCAAGGTTTCGTCCTTGGCCCTCTCCTCTTTCTAATTTTTATTAATGACCTTCCCTCAAGTGTTACACCTACGATACGTCTCTTTGCCGACGATTGTGTCGTTTATCGCCGTATATGTGATGGCTCTGATCAACTTGCCCTCCAAAATGATTTAAATGTAATTGAAAATTGGTGTTCTTTATGGATGATGCAACTTGGTATTTCTAAGTGCAAATCTGTGCAAGTTTTCCGTAAGCGTTCAAACTTAAATTTTATTTATTCCCTGCAGTCTAACCATCTCGCTCTAGCAGAATCGTACCGATACCTGGGTGTTCTCATCAACACCAGCTAACATGGACTGACCATTTCGCGCAGCTTACTGACGATGCATCCAAAACATTAGGTTTCATCAGAAGATCTCTGTCCTGCTCACCGGCCTCAGTTCGTAAACTTGCCTACGAAACCTATGTCCGTAGTAAACTCGAGTATGCCTCTCAAATTTGGAATCCACACCAATGTTATTTAATATACGCCCTTGAAGCCATTCAAAATCGCGCGGCTCGTTTTATAACATCCGAATACAATTTCCGCACAAGTGTTACTACTATAAATAATCACTGTCTCTCACATCTCTGGATTTTAGACGAAAAATAGCATGCCTTTGTTTATTTCACAAGCTGTATTTCAATTATTCTTACTTACATGACTCCCTGCTTTTCCCACCAATTCGAACATGGCGCCGTCTCTTCAATTCTTTGAGTGTCCAAAATTTAAAAGGTTCAACCAACGCTTTTAACAAATCTTTCCTCCCGTTAACAATTGAGGATTGGAATCCGCTTCCAAATCTAATAACCAACGAACGAAATACTGTAAAGCTTAAAACCTTACTAGAAACTCATTTTACAACCGCACCGTCGTAATTTCTGTGTGGCCAGTTGCCTTTCTCTCATTTTTTTAAATCATGCTTTTAGTTGTATAACGAGTTCTGTTTTTATTATTGCCCTGTAATTCTAATTCTTGAATTTTAACCTACTTTATGTTCTTGGTCTGGAATTGCCTTTGTGTATCCTTGTTCGACCCCCCCCCCCCCCCCTTATGTGGTACCCCGTCAGGGGCCGTAAACGGAAAATAAGTGATGATGATGACGACGACGACGATGATGAGTGTAAGTGCACGCCAACATTTATGAATGCAGTCTAACGAAGGGCGAAACGGGCGTGGCATATCGCGGTAGCGTGAGCCAGCCAACGATCAAATTACGTAAAGATGAAATGCTTAACTATCATCTTACACGTATACGACCCCCAGGTCTGCCAGATTCGTATATTGCATGGACAGATAAGTTTTCTTTCCCGCCGTTGTGCGTGTGTTCGGCTGACGTTCGTGTCTTGACTCGCTACAGTTTGATCGCTTTACCGCGAAAAGACATTCTTGGCGCAAGACGATTACCGAGGCGGACCAAGAACGCACGCCTCGTAATCGTCGGGCGTCTACATACGTAGATCAGGCGTGCCTAATTTTTGCGGCCACTGGGCGTCTCCGGCCTGAATTATTGAAGGGACGAATCCCCGATTGCCTGAAATAAAGATGAAGAAGCCCCGTTTGTGGTCTCCTGAATTCACTTCTGCTTGCACTGGTCGATTGCCCACCGTACGTGATCTTTTCCTGGAGCCAATCGGGCCGATCGAACCCGCCGCCGGTCCCCGTGGGACAGAGGCGCGCGCTCGGTTCTCCTCCGCGGTATGGGATGCATGCGTGAAAACAGTGTTCAGTTTTGTTACGCGAGTTGTATAGACGATATATTGCCCCGCCGTGGTAGTCTAGTGGCTAAGGTACTCGGCTGCTGACCCGCAGGTCGCGGGATCGAATCCCGGCTGCGGCGGCTGCATTTCCGATGGAGGCGGAAATGTTGTAGGCCCGTGTGCTCAGATTTGGACGCACGTTAAAGAACCCCTGGTGGTCAAAATTTCCGGAGCCCTCCACTACGGCGTCTCTCATAATCATATGGTGGTTTTGGGACGTTAAACCCCACAAGTCAAACAATGTATGGACGATATTGATTTCACAAAACCGATCCTTGTTCGAAAGCAGCTGGCAGTGATTAGGATGCTGTAGCACTAGAACTAAAGGAAGAGCAATTTGAGACAAACTATTCATTAGAACTTACAGACAATGATGCCGAGGAAAGTGTACGGGATTTTCATAGTAGTAAATGTAATGTAGACGTGAAAAGAGGACTTTCATAGTAGTAAATGTAATGTAGACGTGAAAAGAGGACGAAAAGCCCGGACCGAACCTGTGACCTGGAAACAACGCCCCCGAGTGTGGAACAAACGAGTGTTCAACTCGCCGTCATGCAGCAGTGCTGACTAAGGTTTAGATTCTGCTACCCAATTAAGTGCATCTCACTTGGCGGAGATGCGTTATTCGAATGTCACGGGCAGTCCACTTCTCTTCGTCATATATACATAGCATTTATTACATTCCCTACACTTCTTTAAATGGCATTTCCCTAATCTCCCATTGTAAGGTCTTTCTGGTTAACATTCTCCTCCCTTTCTGTTTGCTTCGTTCCTTCCATTGTTCGTTCTCTTGAAACTGAAAAAGGAACTTTACTGCGCAAAAAAACAACAACAACACACCAGCACAATCTTTCAAGCAAACTGATTGTACGTGCCAGTGAAACTGTTAATACACCAACGCAATATTCATTGCGCGTACACGGACGAAAAAAAGCAAACAAGCCCACATCTGCGCATGCGCGTGCATTGAGCGTAACACGGGTTGAAAGATGCCGCCGCCAAGAGAAAAATTTCTTTGTCAGTGAGGGCGAACACTCATTGATCACCAAGCTTCTCTATCGCCTCAGCTACTTTGTCAATGTGCGGCTTTCTGCCACTCTTTCGCGTCACGTGTTCTTTGTTGCTGACTTTAATATTAGATCACAAAAGAGCACGGAGATTAGCACGGCACACCTGGTGGAACTTTTTATTTTCCAACATACCATCATTTGGGATGCTGAGGGCCGGGGTCAAAAAGCCTCGTTCGCGGGCTTGACTAGGACCATGACCCCGTACAAAGTGGCAGGGATAGGCGAGTGTATATTATAGTATAAAATGAATCAGACAACAACTATGTTGCTCAATTAGATCTGTAAAGGAATGCATAATGGTACTGTAAAGGAATGCATAAATATTTACATATAAACATATATAGTCGGAAAATGCAAGTGAAATAGATTGAAAAATAAACCTTCAAAACAATGTACCAACTTCGAATTTTGATAATCATGTAAAAGATCAATGAGAGTGTACAAATGAAAAAATAAATGCAATGGCATTACACAGGTAGAACAAAAACGCATCTTTAGCAATATGTTTACAGCGTTAGTTGATTCAGATGGAACGGTAATAGAAAGCGCAGCATCTCCTTGCCGTAGTTCGGGCGCGTGTGTGGAAGAAACCACGTGTGAACATGACAAGTGTTATAAAAAAAAGGGTCCGCCGGTTTATACTAGCAAGTGTGCCCAAAAAGTTATCACTTTTCAGTCCTGCGTAATAGCGTTTCATAATACTTGTTGGATAATAATCTGGTAGGGTTAATAAGTTCATTTCTTCAAAAAGCGGTGACGTGTGACTTCCATACGGAACATCTGCAATGGCGCGAAGTGCCCTTTTCTGTATGACATGTATTTGTGAGTGTTCGTTAATGTTGTTGTGCCCCAAACCAGATGACAATAATTTATGTGTGACAAAAACAACAATTTGTAGATGAGAAGTTTAACTTCTTTAGGAAGCAGGAAACGCACCCTAGACAAGATTCCAGTTATTCTGGATAAACTTGAAGACAGCTTGTCAATGTGGGAATTCCATGACATATGATCATCAAAGATTACACCTAGACATTTAACACTTGGTACTATCTGAAGTTCCGATGTGCCGAGCATTAACGGGGCATGCATAGGTGGTGGTTTATTTCTAGGCCTAAAGTGAACAGCTCTCGTTTTTGAAGAGTTTAATTTAAAAAAAATTATTGCATGTCCAGGACGCTAGCTTTAATAATACCTGGTTTGCGTCATTGATTAAATCTTTATAGTGTTGAGCAGTGAGAAGTAAGGTTGTGTCATCTGCGTATATAATATACTTTACAGATGCGTCAATGTTTACAATATCTTTAATATATACGCAGAATAAAAGGGGTACCAGGATACTGCCTTTGGGATACCTGCTGAAATTGCTTGTAAACTTGAGAGGAATGGTAGGCGCTGCTGTCTAGCCCGGCCTCAGCTACGACTGATCACAAGAGCTAGACGTATCCGTCTAGCTCTCGTTGTCCTTGGCACCCACTGGCACTGGCTCGTGCCAGTGGGTGCCACTACCCTGCCGGGACAGACTACGCTCTTCACACTGTATATTCCCTGTGATTAACTGGGGCTTTAGCCTATCTAGTTTGCGTATGTACTATTAAATGCGAAGCTTAGATCTATCTATCTATCTATCTATCTATCTATCTATCTATCTATCTATCTATCTATCTATCTATCTATCTATCTATCTATCTATCTATCTATCTATCTATCTATCTATCTATCTATCTATCTATCTATCTATCTATCTATCTATGTATCTATCTATCTATCTATCTATCTATCTATCTATCTATCTATCTATCTATCTATCTATCTATCTATCTATCTATCTATCTATCTATCTATCTATCTGTCTGTCTGTCTGTCTGTCTGTCTGTCTGTCTGTCTGTCTGTCTGTCTGTCTGTCTGTCTGTCTGTCTGTCTGTCTGTCTGTCTGTCTGTCTGTCCGTTTCGATGATAGCATCTATACCGAAATTGGTATATCGTAACATGACTGTATGAGGATCATAAGTGACGATTCATGACATGAAAATCATGACATGTATCTCACGAATACCATGATTTACATGTCATGGTCTTGCTGTTCTTGCGGTGGTTACGTTCACATGACATATTGCAAAACTGCTATGGTATGACGTGACTGCATGGTGAACATACGTGACAGACCCTAACGTGTAAGTCATAAAAGGCATCACTACACGCCGCTCCCATGGTGCACTCGCGGTCGTTTCGCTAGCTTCACATATACGAGATTTGGTATTACGTGACGTGAATGGAAGATGAAAGTATATGACAGGCGCAAGCGTGATAATCATGACATGCGGGTCATGTGAGAACATGACTACATGCCAGGCTCATGATGCGCTCGCGGTTGTTTCGCTAGCTCCACATATACTAAATTCGGTATTTCGCGGCGTTAAAGGGTTTGACAATCTGAGCTGACAAGCGCAACGCGTAGAGGAGGCGTTGATGATCACGTCTGCAAATGGGTCAAATTTTAAGATGAACGCTGCTTCCCCTTCCTTTTGCGGGCGTGCGCCGAGAGAATGAGGGCATGACAAGCGCGTATGAATGGCTCTACGTACACGGCAATGTAGTGACGTTGGTCATCTACGTAGACAACTGTACTCTGACGTTGTCAACAGTATACCACGTCACATGGCTTAAGATATTTAAAATGGCATGCGTAGTTTGTGTAGTTTGTTGCTTGAATATATGAATAAAACCAGAGATAAATAATGAGACGCCATAAGGAAATGTGCGCGTCTTTCTTTCGTTTTTTTCCCGTGAATTGCAACGAAATGCGGGGCTAATGTGCCGGCGTTTCGAATGCGTTTGTGTCCGCGGTCAGCCCGTCGAGTAGACGACAGCCACTGGAACGCTCCTACGCGTTCACGCACTCATTAGACAGTTATAGCTTACCGTTAGCGTGATAGCGGTGGTTAAGGGAATGGCGTTACCGTGCAGTAAATGTTCGAGGTGGACAACGTCTTATAGCTTACTGGAATAGCGTTTGCGTTGTTTACGTGCCCCAGCTGAGACGGTGGCACCACCCATCGGATGGTTAATAAGTTAAAAAACAGAAAAAAAGAAAAAAAACGAGAATTTTTGTCTATGCCACCGCGCGAAGCATTGTTAGAAGTTTATTTTAGTAATAATAAAAATAAATAAATATGAGCCACGCACCACACTCGAAAACATTTATGTTACCGATTTTTTGCATCGATGTTGTAGTTAGGCCTAGATGCGTTCGAAATGGGAAGCTATCTCAAAAACTACGCCAACTTATCCGTAATACTCGATCGTCGAAGCTATATTTGAAGGCAAGCGAAGCCACTTGAAACAGTCGTTTGCTGCGAACAATGTGAATCGTTCAACAACTACGCCGAAATCACTTCGAAGCAGGCGTTCGACAACGCCGCCATGTTTACGTACACACTAAAACAATTAGACCCTAAAAGATGTAAAACGGGTGTACGCATTAAAAGCACCCTTATGAACACCCTTTTACACTCCATTTTTTGCATTTGAGGTGTTCGTGAACAAACAGCCCATTTACACTCCTATGTTTGGGGCGTTATGAACAATGCTACAAATGATTGATTGATATGTGGGGTTCAACGTCCCAAAACCACAATATGATAACGAGAGACGCTGTAGTGGAGGGCTCTGGAAATTTCGACCACCTGGGGTTCTTTAATGTGCACCCAAATCTGAGCACAGGTGCCTACAAGGCTACAAATGCACGACAATTTCGGGAAGTTTTGCTTATACTGTTAGTATACATTAACCATCTTGATACCAGCAAGGCTCCTGCTACTAGCTGCTTGCGGGTCTATCAATGAATCGAAGCAGGAAGTAATGTGACCGAAACGCAGTTTTCATCGATAAATCACCCAAACTACTTTAAGACGGAAGATACAATAGGAGGCTGCTTGTCCAATAGAGTAAGGGCCTATTCTCCTGTATCTGTTTCTTTCATCTGTGGCATTTGCGTGATTAATCAACACTCACAAAGTGCACTGATTTGCCTGAACAAGGTAATGTTGCCCACATTAGTGTAGCCATGCATAGAACGCTCCCCCTTCCACCCGTCCCCCATAAGGTCGAAGATTTAAAGCTGGAGGTAAAACGTCTGCCACCTGCAAAAAAAAAAAACAGCACAGTTTAGCCTAACCACCACGTCAGCAGGCCATCAAGTTCCTTAAAAACGAACATTGACGTCATGTGTTTTTAGCAGGCACGTTTTATTTAATTACTGTAGCGAATGTTCCTCTTCATGTGTCCTTAAAAGTGCATCATGGAAGTTAGGAAGAAGACACCGACCATGGAAAAAAAAATGCAGAATAAGGACATTTCAGTGACCTTGACGCAGCCTTCGTCACAATGACGGGAGCCTTGTTGACTAAATTGCGAACAAAGCTCTCAGGGGAGCCGAAACGCATTCTCTAGTTTTCTCTCTCTCTCTCTCCGTTTTTTTGTGGATCCCCTGCTTTTAATTTATGTAACTTCCCCAGCAGACGTGCTTCGATCAAAGCCTTGACTTTCTAGGTAGTGAGAAAACAACATTGATGAAATATTTTCAGCCTTGGTCTTGTTCAAAGGACTGCAAGCTAAGTACAAATGTATTGTCGCAACGTGAAGACAGAAGGAGTAATTAACAGGTTGAGAAAGTAGCAGCAGGTCAGTATTATAATTTACTGCGCGCCAGAGCGTTCCTCTTCTTTCTTATTATTGCTTGCTGCATAAAAGCGTGCAGATGCACGTATGCGCTGTCGTCTTCATCTTCCTAGCAGTACGCACGTGGCAATATGTTCTCATCGAATAGTGTGACGGCCGATGCATGCAATGTTTCAATGTCTTTACCGAAATGAAAGTGCTGATAAACTACCGCCTGCGTGACCCTGAATGTGCAGTCCCTAAATACCCATAGAGCTAAGCAAAAAGCATCAGCTTAGCTTTTTTTACCAAATTTCACTTACATTAGGTCGGTGAAGGTGCGCTAAACATTGCTCCTGAATATTACAAATGCGCGTTCTGACTAGTAGCTCGTGCTGGCCGCACTGCGCCGTCACAAAGTTCACTGCGATTAAGATGCACTGTTAAAGAACAAGTACAACGCAACAGATCGCTGCCGCCAAAAGAAAGAAAAAAAAAAGCAGTGCCCGCGCTATCAGTAGAGGGTCGGAGCTAGCGTTAAACGGCATCTAGCCGGTCTGAGAGTGCACCAACGCCATGAAGTCTCGTCGCCTAGACAACCTTGGGAATCCGGTATAGCTGCGTGCCCGGGCGCAGAGCGCGGGAAAGGGAGCGGCATCGTCTTACATGTCACTGCGTGCGCTGGCGAAAAACCCTCCCATGTGTGTGCGTGTGGTGCGCGTGGCTTCTCGATCGGTAGAGTTTATTAGTCGGTGTTTAAATTGAAATGTGCCTGCGCTCTGTGCTCGACCTGTGTGTTATGTCAGTGCTGATTATTGCGAAGGTGCACCATCCTGAAGACTGGACCTGTTGATTCATATTGTGGAGCACTCGAAGTGAAATAGTGAGTACCACTCTCACGTTGTTCCGTTCAGCGCTTTGTTAACTGCGTGAGCACGAGAATAACGCCTTCGAACAATTTTGTTTTCAACTAGTTGATGACAAATCAGCATTTGTTTACTTAGCGAGAATATTTGTCCGAACTGTTTCACGGAGATCATGGCGAAGTGTGATTGTGGGCAAGTTTTTTGTCTGTT
Source organism: Rhipicephalus annulatus (assembly GCA_013436015.1). NCBI lineage: Eukaryota > Metazoa > Arthropoda > Arachnida > Ixodida > Ixodidae > Rhipicephalus > Rhipicephalus annulatus. The sequence continues at coordinate 43,699 of WOVY01004556.1, read as the reverse complement.
TGTTGAGATTGTTTGGAGTACACTGCAGAGTGAGCGTGCGCCGCCGAGGTTCAGCGAAGAAATTGAACAGATTTTTGCGGTGCCCTTTGTTGGCAGCCGTTTTTAGCGGGGCCCGCTCGTGATGCAGATCAATTTTAGTTTACTAATTAATGCATGTTTGGGGATGGCGCCTGTTAAGCATCAACCGTATCTAAGACGCATATGCTTGGGCATGTTGGTAGTTCATTTACTCTTTTTTTTTCTTATTGCACAAAAAGACCGAGAACGGAAAACAATGGCGTGGTTTCCATGTCGTTCTTTTTGGTTCTTTTTCGTTTTGTGCGGTAACAATACCGTGATAACCCGGGTTGATGCATCGGGTGACAACGCAGCATATTGCTTCGCGTTAGGTGCGCCTCGCGAAGTTTGCCTACTTGCTAATACATTCAATTTCGTTAAATTGGTCTTCACAGGTATTTTAGTTCACCCGCAACGTAGCGTGGCACTGCCCACAGCCGTGCCTGTGTAGCGGATCGAGCACTGAAGCTGGACTTTAGTTTGAACAGACCTTTCGTCTGTGTGTGTGGTCGAATTGCCTACTTGAACAGTGCAAACGCTTGTTTGAACATAACTGCTAACGTTCGAGCAGTTATTCAGATTGTATTCAGATTGTTTCCATAATGTGTAACTTTCAAAAATATTCTTGTTCAGAGTTTTATTGCCATCGCCTCTCTTTGGCGTTTAACTTCGCTAAGTAGCTTCAGATGTTAAAGGTATTTTCGCAATGTGAAGCGTATTATTAGTTTTTTTTTGTTGCACAAAACACTTTAATATTATACATATTGCACAATTTCTAAGCATGTGTTGCTGCTAAAATGTAAGACTGGGCAACATATTTATCTGGGAACACAACACGCACAGCCACTGAACAGCCTACGCTGCATCGGGAAGGAGGTATGCTTTCCCAGCCTGATAGCATGATTGAAACAAATGGCCCTAATTTAGCAGTATGCAATGGCCATTGAGTGAAAGTAACAGGGTCATATTATTCCAAATTTCCCAGCCAATTTAGCGGCCATGGCAAATGTGTTTGGAAAAAAATTGTGCTGATTTAATGCACTGAAAACAGTGAACTGCTTGAATATTTCGGAGAGAAAAAAGTTTTTGGTCACGTGGTTGCCTTTTCAACCTTCAAGAATGTTGTTTTAATGTTGTTTCTGAAAAAATTATTTTACAGGTACTGCTCCCTTTCTTGAAACTCAGTAATGTTAATACAAATTTTCGGCCACATACGTCTGCAAGAATTTAGTCAGAATATGTTATGTTTGCATTTTCTCATTGCGATACTGCACTTCGTATGAATATCTGAGCTGTGACTACTTACTTCACAGAAAAGATATTTTGATGAAAAATTATTTTTAGACATCTTAAGCTGTTAGCCTCTACGATAAAAGATCACTGATTTCACAGAATTGTCATTTTTGTCCGTATTGAGACGCAATTTGCACCATGTGGTGGTCCAAATAAAAATCACGTTTTTACCTAAATTGAAAGCAAATAAACAGTTCTTTGTATGTGACAAGTTTCATCATTACAATTTCTATTTCAAGGAATAAAATAGTTTTTGAATTTTCCCACCAACGGCATTGGGGAACTTCGAGGCGTCGGCTGCTGTATGACCAAATGGCGAATGGGGAACTTGGAACTTCAAAAATCATTTAGGGGCAAAGCTCTTGAGGCCGTGGGTCATTCCCTCCTCTGTAGTCGTACTAGTATATGTAGCCACTTGATGAGTTGCACAATAGATAGCGTTAGTGGTTTTCACAGCATATACACGGACAAAATGATGATTCGTGGGACGAACCGTTCGTCCGTACATTTGTGCTTTCGTCCATTCGTCTGTGCATCCATCCGTCCGGGCTTCCGTGTGTCGGTCTGTCCGTGAGTCCGTCCGTCTTTCTGTTCATCCATACTTGCGTCAGACTGTCTGTCCATCCGTTTGTGCGTCCGGACGGACGAACGCTTCGCCCCACTCATCATTATTCACTCCTTGGATATGCTGTGATCTTTTTCTCAAAAGATAAATTGCTATGACAAAATTTGGCACACGAAAAGAATTGTTTATTTGTTTAGATTTAAGTACAAAGTCTATTTTCATTCAACCACCACATGGTGCAAGTTGCGTCTTATTATAGACAAAACAACTATTTTGTGAAATTCGCGATTTTTTCTCGTAAAGTTTGACAGCTTGAGAGGTCTCAAATATTTTTTCCTCCAAATATACCTTATGTGAATTAAGTATTCACTCCTCAAAGATGAGTATTGATATAGAAAATGCAGATATAACACATTTTGGTAAAATTATTTGAGGTGTATGTGGTCGAACAATGGTAATAATATTACTGATCTTCAAACACTTTACGCAAGCCCTGCACTTGTAGACCAAATTAGGCACGGAAGAACAAGAGGTACTTATCAAATAATTTTTTTCACAAACATCAAGACAAGATTCCGGGAAGTTCAGGAGGCAGCCACGTGACCAATAAATTATCTGTCTGCGAAAAATTCTAGCCGTTACCTTTTTTAATGCAGTAAAATCAGTGCGATTTCTTTTCGAATACATTTGCGGTGGTCACCAAAATGGCTGGGACGTCTGATGTGGAATGACCCAATAACCAATTTTTCCATTATATAATAGTGTCAATGTGAGCCAATTCAAGAACACTAGTATCGTTCGCATTTTAATACGTAACTGTACATTACTTAATTTTACAAGTTACCTGCACTGAATACCTTCTCAATGCGCATACCGTCATGTATGCTTAGTGGCATTGTGCTTTTGTGCAATACAGATAAAATATGTATATGTTGTTGCGCGTCGTACTGTATTCCTTTTAATAAACTAATCAAATCAGCACCATGGAAGATCTGCAGAAATATACATGCAGCTGTGTTGGTGCATACTTAAGCATAGAACTCGACATTCACTTAGATTGGTCGTTGCATGCAGCTAATGGAACTTTATCAACTTGGAGCAGCACCTTTTTATTTGCCTGCGCGAGCAAGCTGAAAGGGTAAAGTAAGGTTCATATCTACGACATGAAAGGTATAATGATTTTGCCACAGCGCGCTTTTTATGGCGTTTATTGCTTAACATACCTTTTCTTGCATTTCTCACTGCACTGGAGCCCGATGCCACTGAATATGCTTGCTATGCACTCAGTTTATACACACACATAAGAAAGCAGTTAGTTATGCAGGGTGCATACTAAATGTTGCACTTTTTGTAAAAATTTGGACATTGTTCCTTGTGTATTTCTTTTAGGTTTTCGGGATTGAATTTTCTGTACAGAAAGAACAGCTTCGCCCCACCTCTCTCGAAGGCACCAGTCATCTCAGCAGCTGAAGATGATTGTGCAATTATCACTGACGAGTGGTTTTGCAGTTAGAAGTATGCCAATGACATTACAATAATACAACCCCAATTACACTACCTTATCGAATGTTCTCAATATTAGTGTCGAAATTTATACTGCGAGATAAAATAGGTTGTAAATGTGACTCCAGAAACTCGCTTACTTTTCCTACGTGTTTTTTTTATTGTATAGGTATCAATCAACGCCACACCTCTCAGCCGTTTGCTTAACTAGCGCAAATGTTTCTGAAAGTTGTGGGGATTTATTGTATTGAAAACAATGAATTTCTAGTATAGAGAGAAAAAACTTGGTCACGATAAATATTTCAAAATTTTGCAGAATGCCATCGGAGTCCTGTTTGACAGACTTGCTGTTTTTCTATAATAAAGGCAGATGTAAACATATGAGCTTAATTGTTTTTGCTTCGGCGTTATGTTCGGTTTAACCTTACGCTACAGGTTACTGCTTGCACGACTGTGGTGTGGTGTGTGTGTGTGTGTGTGTGTGTGTGTGTGTGTGTGTGTGTGTGTGTGTGTGTGTGTGTGTGTGTGTGTGTGTGTGTGTGTGTGTGTGTGTGTGTGTGCCTTCCGCGTCCTACTTTTTCGTTTTCGGCCCAGTCTACCTACACATATATACACTGGTCTTATGCAGCTTATTCAAGACCACGGAACCTGATTTTATCAGCGGCATGCATGCAGGTATAAGTGCAGTGGGTGACACCAGTATCTTCCTTCTTCCCTGTCAGCTGCAGAGATGGTTCATGTATGCTTCTCCCTGAGAACAATTGAGGCTTGGGCTTGTTGGTGATGCATATTTGATGAAATGAAGTGCTATGATTGGCTCTCCTCAACACACAAGACTAAGCGTTACCTCCTGTGTCTCTGCTTTTGTTGTCACGTTAATTGCGTTTCATTTGATCAAGTATGCTTATCCATATAACTGCCATCGTTTCAAGAAGGTTTTTAGTGTACACCCCACTCGCATGGGTGTAGCTTCATCCAACACCAATAGTTTAGGGGTGTTCATAAACACCTAATAAAGTAGGGTGTAACGTTTCTTTACACCCTACGGTTTCAGGGTGTTTCTAAACATCTTATTCTTTAGGGTGTTCCTAGACACCCTAGAAGGGTGTTGTCCATGGGAAAAAACAAGTACACCCTTATGGGTGTAAAGTTTTTAGAGTGTACACTACGTACACCTACGCTACCACGGTAACGTTAAATGTGAAAAATAGCGCGCGTATGGTAAGTGGTACGGGTCAACGTTACTATACCAGGTTCAGTTTACAAACTCTCCACCGGCGCCATGCTTCGTTTGTGTCTCCGTTTTCAGTTTGGACGACTGGTGGCGGGAGCGTTCCATCGAGATCCAGTCTCACCGCACGCAAGGCTGCGCTCGGGCGCCCAATCTGCGCGTTTATTTACATTTAACTGTATGAAAAACTTCAAATGCATCGCTGCAACATCTCTCAGCCCCTGGCGCTTCTGTTCCTTTTTTAAAGCGTGAGCGCGGCATGCTTTACAGTCTCGAGCCCACAACGCCCGGAACATCAGGCGTTTCACATTGCGTGCGTGTTCTTGCTACCTTTTAATAAGTTCACATAAAAAACAGCGCCAAAAACGAGAGACAAGAAAAAGAAGGAGACAGACAGCGGCACTGAACTTACAACAAGATTTATTTGCCAGAACCGCACAATATATACTTGGGCAGCTTCTAACAAAAAAAGAAAATACAAAACAAACAATACAGAATCCACCTTAACAACCACATAGTCATCTTCACAACGCACCATGAGCAGCACGTGTGCTAACGTGCCGAAGGAAATCTATTTCTTTTAATGATAGCGCAATCGAAGGCCTGCTGACACAAGCACTGCCCAGCCTTTCTATTTCTGATTTGATTGATATGTGGGGTTTAACGTCCCAAAACCACTCTATGATTATGAGAGACGCCGTAGTGGAGGGCTCCGGAAATTTAGACCACCTGGGGTTCTTTAACGTGCACCCAAATCTGAGCACACGGGCCTACAACATTTCCGAGCCTTTCTATTTCTGAAGCCTCATAAATTTCACGTATCAACTGGTCCCGATGCCGCCTGATGACGGTACAAAGCTGAAAATCAGGGACACAGCTGCAGTCTCGGCAATGAATGCCGAGATGGCCCGAAACTGTAGAGGAGACGTTGTGAGCGTGCTCTTTCAGCCGCTCATTTAAACACCTGCCTGTTTGGCCGATGTACCACTTGCCGCAAGACAGGGGTAGTGAGTACACCACTCCTTCAATGCATGGAACGTACTTGTTTCGATGCTTGACTTTGCAGCCTCGCTCGCCCCTCGAACCAGGATTCACGGCTCTGCACAACCTAGCCAGTTTTTCTGGGGCAGAAAAAACCAGGTCTACGTCGCACCTGCTGGCTACTTTTTTGAGATTGTGGGTGACGCCGTGGATATAGGGAATAACGACGAAGTTTCGTTTCCCACGTCCCTTATCCTTTGTACGGTTCTGAGCATTATTTTCTGGGCTCGTTCTGATTTCTCTGAGTAGACACTCAGCAACGGCGGTCAAAACGTACATCGGGAAACCAGCTTCTGTAAGGCGTTTAGTTTGCTTACTAAAGCTGGACAGAATTGTGTGATAGCAGGATTTTCGCAAAGCGTTTGTGTAGCAAGTCTTAGCAATAGCGCGCTTCACCACTTTCGAATGTGCTGAACCAAAAGGGAGGATTGGCTTGTTGGCGCGTGGCTCATAGGCCCAACACACGTGGGAAGGACTCAACGTTAACATTAAATCTAGGAACCTGATGGCTCGTCTGTCCAGAACTTCATGTGTTATAACAAGCGGAGAAAGACACTTACTGAAAATTTCTAAAATACTAGTCAAAGGCGGACCATCCGAGGAGGTTCCAGCTTGAAACAACACAAGGAAATCGTCAACATAGCGGAATACTCTCTTAACAGATGTGGATCCCAAGCAATTCTGAATGGCACGATCACGGCTGGCTAAAAATAAATCACTCAAAATGGGCGCAAGGCATGATCCTATGCACACCCCTTGACGTTGCAAGTAAATATGATCGTCCCATTCTGCAAATGTCGACCTCAGGTAATACTGTAGCAGTTCCATAAAACCTTCAACAGATATGCCTACTGCATTCTGGTAATTCACAACGCCAAAACTGTCAATGCACCCGCGAATGCAAACTAGAAGCTCACTGTGTGGCAATGAGTAGTACAGATCTTCAATATCTATTGAGCATGCCTGGTAGCCATAAAATTTGTTATCTTTCAGCACGGAAATCACATCATCGGAACTTTTTGCTAGGAATGGATCGTCTATGCTTAATAACATCAGTTTTCTCCTGAAGAAATTGTGCCAGTATTTTTTGCCACGAGTTGGCCTCTGATACTATAACACGAAAAGGACATTAACTTTGTGCGTTTTCGCGTTAAAGAAAATTTCCATGCTAAGGTTTTTCTCGCCATCAATCTTTTTTGTCAAACCATCAAGATTCAATCTTTTACAGATACTTTTTGCATAGTTTTTAACCTTCGGAAGCGACACATTATCTTGGGGCTGAAAAACAGACAAAAGCGCTTCACCTGCTTTTTTCTTATAGATTTCATTCGGAATAATAACAAAACCTCCCTCCTTATCTGCTGCTACCAAAGACAATGACTTATCCTTCAGGAAGGTTTTTACCTTCTTTACAGGAACCCTGGTTAAGCCTGCTCTATGGTTACAAAGAATGTCACAACCCTCAGAAACACACCTCTCGGCACAGTCAGCAGGTACCTTCCTAGAAATGCTGCGGACCAGGCCCAGAAGTTCTGCCCTTGACCTTCTTGGTTCAACCGCATATTTGGGGCCACGGCTAAGCACACTGCTGATGTTCTCAGGCACAGACACATTCCCCAGAGAATGCAGTCCTTCTTTGCTCGGGGAGGGCTTTTTTGGCAGCGAAGCTCGTAGCTCAGTCAGCATCTGCCGCCAACGGAATTCCGCCGCGGCATTAGCTAGGTCAAGGTGATCGAACCACTTCTTGCCTCTATTGTTGTTCGTAGTCCCTTGAAGCGAGAGAAACAAACACTGCTTGTAGAAACGAGCTTGTCGGTGCCACTCAGAACTAAGGACCTTGAGGAGTCGAAGACCGTGCCCCTGCGAAGGTCTGAAACCGCAGAAGAGCAGCAGCTCGTTTCTACAAGCAGTGTTTGTTTCTCTCAGCAGTGTTTGAGAAACAAACAAGCAAACAAGCGTTTCTCAAGAACGCTTGTTTTCTCAAGAACAAGCGTTTCTCAACAAACAAGCGTTTCTCAAGCAGTGTTGAGAACAACACTGCTTGTAGAAACGAGCTGCTGCTCTTCTGCGGTTTCAGACCTTCGCAGGGGCACGGTCTTCGACTCCTCAAGGTCCTTAGTTCTGAGTGGCACCGACAAGCTCGTTTCTACAAGCAGTGTTTGTTTCTCTCGCTTCAAGGGACTACGAACAACAATAGAGGCAAGAAGTGGTTCGATCACCTTGACCTAGCTAATGCCGCGGCGGAATTCCGTTGGCGGCAGATGCTGACTGAGCTACGAGCTTCGCTGCCAAAAAAGCCCTCCCCGAGCAAAGAAGGACTGCATTCTCTGGGGAATGTGTCTGTGCCTGAGAACATCAGCAGTGTGCTTAGCCGTGGCCCCAAATATGCGGTTGAACCAAGAAGGTCAAGGGCAGAACTTCTGGGCCTGGTCCGCTGCATTTCTAGGAAGGTACCTGCTGACTGTGCCGAGAGGTGTGTTTCTGAGGGTTGTGACATTCTTTGTAACCATAGAGCAGGCTTAACCAGGGTTCCTGTAAAGAAGGTAAAAACCTTCCTGAAGGATAAGTCATTGTCTTTGGTAGCAGCAGATAAGGAGGGAGGTTTTGTTATTATTCCGAATGAAATCTATAAGAAAAAAGCAGGTGAAGCGCTTTTGTCTGTTTTTCAGCCCCAAGCTAATGTGTCGCTTCCGAAGGTTAAAAACTATGCAAAAAGTATCTGTAAAAGATTGAATCTTGATGGTTTGACAAAAAAGATTGATGGCGAGAAAAACCTTAGCATGGAAATTTTCTTTAACGCGAAAACGCACAAAGTTAACTGTCCTTTTCGTGTTATAGTATCAGAGGCCAACTCGTGGCAAAAAATACTGGCACAATTTCTTCAGGGAAAACTGATGTTATTAAGCATAGACGATCCATTCCTAGCAAAAAGTTCCGATGATGTGATTTCCGTGCTGAAAGATAACAAATTTTATGGCTACCAGGCATGCTCAATAGATATTAAAGATCTGTACTACTCATTGCCACACAGTGAGCTTCTAGTTTGCATTCGCGGGTGCATTGACAGTTTTGGCGTTGTGAATTACCAGAATGCAGTAGGCATATCTGTTGAAGGTTTTATGGAACTGCTACAGTATTACCTGAGGTCGACATTTGCAGAATGGGACGATCATATTTACTTGCAACGTCAAGGGGTGTGCATAGGATCATGCCTTGCGCCCATTTTGAGTGATTTATTTTTAGCCAGCCGTGATCGTGCCATTCAGAATTGCTTGGGATCCACATCTGTTAAGAGAGTATTCCGCTATGTTGACGATTTCCTTGTGTTGTTTCAAGCTGGAACCTCCTCGGATGGTCCGCCTTTGACTAGTATTTTAGAAATTTTCAGTAGTGTCTTTCTCCGCTTGTTATAACACATGAAGTTCCGGACAGAGGAGCCATCAGGTTCCTAGATTTAATGTTAACGTTGAGTCCTTCCCACGTGTGTTGGGCCTATGAGCCACGCGCCAACAAGCCAATCCTCCCTTTTGGTTCAGCACATTCGAAAGTGGTGAAGCGCGCTATTGCTAAGACTTGCTACACAAACGCTTTGCGAAAATCCTGCTATCACACAATTCTGTCCAGCTTTAATAAGCAAACTAAACGCCTTACAGAAGCTGGTTTCCCGATGTACGTTTTGACCGCCGTTGCTGAGTGTCTACTCAGAGAAATCAGAACGAGCCCAGAAAATAATGCTCAGAACCGTACAAAGGATAAGGGACGTGGGAAACGAAACTTCGTCGTTATTCCCTATATCCACGGCGTCACCCACAATCTCAAAAAAGTAGCCAGCAGGTGCGACGTAGACCTGGTTTTTTCTGCCCCAGAAAAACTGGCTAGGTTGTGCAGAGCCGTGAATCCTGGTTCGAGGGGCGAGCGAGGCTGCAAAGTCAAGCATCGAAACAAGTACGTTCCATGCATTGAAGGAGTGGTGTACTCACTACCCCATGTCTTGCGGCAAGTGGTACATCGGCCAAACAGGCAGGTGTTTAAATGAGCGGCTGAAAGAGCACGCTCAACGTCTCCTCTACAGTTTCGGGCCATCTCGGCATTCATTGCCGAGACTGCAGCTGTGTCCCTGATTTTCAGCTTTGTACCGTCATCAGGCGGCATCGAGACCAGTTGATACGTGAAATTTATCAGGCTTCAGAAATAGAAAGGCTGGGCAGTGCTTGTGTCAGCAGGCCTTCGATTGCGCTATCATTAAAAGAAATAGATTTCCTTCGGCACGTTAGCACACGTGCTGCTCATGGTGCGTTGTGAAGATGACTATGTGGTTGTTATGTGGATTCTGTATTGTTTGTTTTGTATTTTCTTTTTTTGTTAGAAGCTGCCCAAGTATATATTGTGCGGTTCTGGCAAATAAATCTTGTTGTAAGTTCAGTGCCGCTGTCTGTCTCCTTCTTTTTCTTGTCTCTCGTTTTTGGCGCTGTTTTTTATGTGAATCATGTCGTACCAACTCGCCCAAGCAACCACGTTAGCTACTTTTAATAAGGTTTTTCGCTACTTTCCCGCATGCCCTGCTCTTTTGCAATTCGCCTAAGGTTATAACGAGCGTCATTTGAACAAAACATTGTGCATTTGTATTACCATACAAACGAGGGGCGTAGCCAGAAAAATTTTTCGGGGTGAGGGGGGTTCAGCTCTCTTCATGTATAGGTTCATGCGAGCGTTTGTATGTGTACGTGTATATACACGCAAGAAAAGTTTAATATTTTCGGGGGGGGGGGGGGGGTTGAACACCCTAACGCCCCCGTCCTGGTTACACCCTTGATACAAACGACTCGCGCAAAAACCCACGCGCGTCGGAACTGATAGGCGTGGCTTCAGTGCTCGTGAGGACCCCTCCCCCCCCTTTTCAATGTAAATGCTGCTTCATGCTATCTTGGCGGGCAAATCGTGCCCACTGATCTCACTAGCGATTCAGCATAGATTTGAAAGTAACAAAGCAACAAAGCTTTCATTCATCAGTTTACTCAGGTGCATTCACTTCTGTCTGCTACTTCTGCCATGAAATAAAGAATAAATACACTGGTTGTCCCCTCGCTTTTCTGTAAACACAAGTTGACACTGCACCAATTTCAGGTGCTGGCCGAAACATATGCCCACCGAATCGGTATAGCGGTTACGGTGCTCGGCTGCTCAGCTGAAGGTCGCGGGTTCGATTCCGGGCCATGGCGGTCGCATTCGGAGGCGAATCGTTAGAGGCTTGTGCACTGTGCGATGTCCAATACACGTTAAAAAACACCAGATGGTCAAAATTTCCGGACCCCTCCACTGTGGCGTTCCTCATAATCATATCGTGGTGTTGGCACGTAAAACCCCAGATATCATTGCTTTGTCTGGTACTTACAAGAGCTTTGCACGCTTTCTGACTTCTTTAACTTGCACGCTCGGGTCTTTGTGTTTCCGTAGAAACTTTTCATAAAATGCGTGCGAGTTACTAAATAAAACTTTAAAATACGTGCAAAAAGTTCCTCACAATGACTAGAACACCCAACTTCTACAAGGCTAACGCCTTTTGACAAGTCTTCAACAATGCACCAAAACAAGTCTCCGAAAACCACGTTTGACTTGGTTTTTACAGCTATAGCTTTCTCAATGCGCGTAAGCATTGCTGTCAGGGCTTTCGACGGCAGCTGGAGGGCACCCGGAACAAAGGAGCGCATCTCGGTTAAAATGGCTGCAGGTGGCACACCAACCGTGGCAAGAAGAGTGGCCTACAGTCATGGTAGCTGGAAAACTTCCCTCCTTTATTTACTACGTAGCCCGCAAGGTAGTACAGGGCAGCATCAGTTGCAGTAGGTCGGCCATAACTATGCTGGTTTGGGTCCCTTTCTGGCAACTTCTCTAACACAATTGTGGGGATGAGTTGTCCAAGCTTGTCCTCTCATTCCTTTTTTTTTTTTTTTGCTGAAGAACTTCTAGCCTCTTCGAGCTTAGGCTCTCCTCTACGCTGACAAGAACGCGATCTGCATCGTCAGCGCAATTTCCCTTCGTCGCCATCTTCAAGGGAGTGTAGAGGCTCAAAAGCCTGAATATTTGGCCGAAGTGTCCAATCGTAGGGTGATCTTCATCACCGCCAAACGACCTCACGACTCCGAAAAAAGCGCTGACAAAAGAAAAAAATGGCAGAATATCCACGGAGTGAATGATGGAGAGTGGGGCGAAGCATTTGTCCGTCCATTCGTTCTTGTTTCCGTCCGTCCATGCGTCTGTCTGTGTGACCCTCCATGCGTCCATCCGCCCGTCCGTGCGTGCGTCTGTTCGTGCGTCCTACCCTGCGTTCGTCCATGCATCCGCCCCTGCGTCCGTTCATGCGTCCATCCATGCATCTGTCTGTGTGTCCGTTCGTCCATCTATTCAACACTCCAAGCACCACCATCTCGCATCTTTTGATCATATATTCCCCATATAGAAGCACCGCCATTCAGCGGACATTCCAAGGACTCAACGAGAGGTGGCACACGCACACTTTCTTACGGCTTGCGCTTCGGGTCTACTTCCCACCTTTAACCATTTCGAGTTCATGGTATATACTAGTTCACTGTATTCATGGCACTGCGGCCCGACGCTCGCTAAACCTTTCTAAAACCAAGGAGGTTATGCCCAGCGAATATGACGTAGCAACCTTTTCCTGTCAGATAGTGCTCATTGTACATGCCAATGGCTGCTAATGGGAAATGAGACAGATGAGAATTCGGCTTTTACTTTCTTACGGCTTGCGCTTCGTATGTACTTCCCACATTTAACCACCTCGAGTTCATTCATGGTATATACTAGTTCATTGTATTCATGGCACTGTGGCTCAACGCTCGCTAAACCTTTCTAAAACTAAGGAGGTTGCACCCAGCGAGTGTAATATAGCAACCCTTTGTTATGAGATAGTGCTCAATGTACATGTCAATGGCTGTTAATGGGGATCGCAGTGTGCGCGTTAACTAAAAGCCGAATGCTCCTGTATCTCGTTCCCCATCAGCAGCCATTGCCATGTACATTGAGCACTATTTTTTATTGTTCAACAACGCACAGAAGAAATCTCTCACCGGCACCACTTGGAGGTCAAAATGTTATACTTGTTACATACTACAACGGCTACGAGGAATGAACGGGTGCCGCTATAAACAGCTTCGCCCCTAAAAGTAAACATTTGTAAATGTATATTGGCAAAACTAGGCAGCCACAAACTACGCCCAAATTAACCTAAAATACCTACTTCGAATGGGTCCTGGTCGAGTTTTGCAGTCAGCACATATCTCACGTCCTTGTTATGCAGGAGGGTGACGATATCCAGCACCGACATCAATGTCACTCGGAGGGACTCTGTCGTCAGCTGAGATGCAAAGAGCTTCGTGTTTCTCTCAGTGCTGTCCTTTTCGGTCGGTTTCAGCATGATGAGGAAGTCATCACTTACAGCATGGGAAACAATTGCCTCCATAAGTATGTTTGGCTCACAATATAACACAACAAGGAAGCATAAAAACACCTGTTACCTGGATTTTCCGAGAGTTCTTACGGATGCCAGTGGCAGGGAGTTTGGCGTTGAGAACATCGAACAGGTCATTCACCTGAATCGTGAAATTTTCTGTTCCCTCACTGTCTTCGAAGCCTTGTGCATGGTGCTCCCTGTAAAACTTGAGCCCAATGGTGACACTCCTGCTGAGAAACTGGAAGAAAGATTTTAAGAAGTCAGTTATTTGCATTTATAATACCAACAAAACAAGAAAAAAAAGACAACACAGAAATGGCAAGCCAGAGGGATGACATTGGTAACATACCTGTGCTGCGAGTCTAACGCTCATTTTCTCCAGCTTGCTTGGCTCCATGCGGCTTGGCTCCATGCGTCCATGCAGCCATGATATATTTTAAAGCATTTGTTTCATATATAATCTTATTCATTAAAGCTGGCCCATAAGTTGTGTCTTATATAGAACTACAATTGAAAAGTAATCTGCACGGTGGGCTGAAACAAGGCTTTTGAAAATCTCAAAACGACACAGCTCTATACACGACCGTCCGTGCATCAATGATAAGCACCATTATGTGTCCGTACATATCAGTTGTGCTCTCATACTTAATTATTTTTCTGACCACTCCCTCTACCCCTACCTACGCTGTAGGGCAGCAAATCATCAACCTGGTTGAGCTACCTGCCTTTCTTCTGTCTTCTTCCTCTCTTTTTTTCTGTTCTATTTCATTTTCCTGTTTACTTCACAGAGGTATATCTTTTCCGTATAGCTCATAAGGATTTTGCACGGAGTCCATATGTTTTCCGTAAGATTTCATACGGAACGTTTCAGTAGTGTTGACGTGGGAGGAGGTCAATTTTGGAACAGTCTTGAGATGGCTGTCATTTTCAGTATCATACAGGCGCTCGTAGTACCTAAAGTTGATGCAGTTCGTACCAGCCTGGTAGAAAAAGCAATGGGATAAAAGACAAAACTAAGTTTTACACGGGCTTTTTCCAAATTATTCGTTCCGCAACTATTAGTGCAATATTGTTTAAATTACCTTTCCATATGTGTGCGTCAAGAGATGGCTCCTCACACATTTTAGGATGTGGGGCACGTCGCACAGGAAATGAAGAAAACGTCCATCCTCAAGTGTAGGATGCGGAATCTGGTTCATAGGCTGATGTAACTTTCCCGATATTCCGAGCTGCGTCCGCATTGATCGGTTGTTTCCCGCACCATCACTCACAACAGCCAGAACTGATGCACCGTGGCGCTCAAGCTGCAGCACTGACTCGACAACAATATTGACCAACAGAACACCAGGCGCTGCACCTCTAGTTGCAAAGCTTGCAATGAGCTGAACCCGTTTATGAAATAGAGGGATAAACATAATTACAAGGGCGTGGTCAGCCAAGATAGCCTTGCTTTGCTCTCCTGTGCTTTCAAACTCCATGAAGCCGTCAAATTTGTATGTTGACTTATTGAACTCGACTCCTTCCCTGAGTTTGATTTCATAAAGCACGAGTGTGCCATACTCTTTAACAACACGCTTGTCTGCAAAAAAATGCCTCGAGCACTTGCAGGACTACGTGGTTGTAACCGTAATCACACGGTACACCTGAAAGTACCTAGTTAAGTCGGCTGCAGCTTGGTAGGGGAAGCAAGTTCATCTTCCGGATCAAATTGTTTTGGGCTTGAAATGTAAAGAAGGCAGTTCAGCACCCTGCTCCTTGTGTAGCGTACTCCTTGAGGACCCTTAGCTTCGATTTGTTTGAAGGACATCTTGAATGCCAGCTGTTGAAGAGGTGGAAGCGACATTAATTGTTTACTAATTGATGCAGACCTTTCTTGTCAGCTGCTCTTTTAGTTGTGCCACATTCTTCAAGAATGACACTCTTGAAGCTGCGGCCCTGATGGCTTTCTTTTGCAGATTATTCACTAAATGATTCGCCATGAGTGCTTTTTTTGCTTTTGAGAAAATTTTTTCAAAAGCCTGTTTTTGTTTTAGTACAGCAAAATGAACACAATGGCTGCTTGGAAAGTGCCTGGCATCTGAGTGACATGCAGCTGTTGCCTTGTACATCGTATCCGGAGCATGCATGCAGCTTGTGCACATTGCTCAAAAGGTCCCTAAGGTCATGCATAGTCCTAATGTTCACGCTCACGAAAGCCTTTTCCTCGCGGCCTCTTCCACTTGCGGTTGCCACTCTGTCACTGCACACAACAACGCATTTCTCGATTTTCAGCGCCTTCCGTTCGAACTTGCATGCGAGAAATGCTGCCAATTTACCGCTGGTCTTCTCCACGGTGATTCTGTGTCATGATTGTGGCAGCTATACACATTCTATTTCGCCAAACGATGGCGTGGATGGCTCGGGCATATTGTCTTCCATGGCATCAGCAGGAATTGTGCTGCAAGAAGTTTGTTCGGATTGCGATGATGCTGTTTCAAGTTTAGTGGCCCCATTGATTTCTCGCTTTCGTTTTCGTCTTTTCTCCGCAGGTATTAATAAATATGAGGGCAAGTTAGGGAAGATTTTCGGCAGCGCACCGTCGACGACACTCCACTTACCCCTCGTCATTTCGACAGTTTCTCTGTTAATCACGTGCACATACGTATTGAGGATGTTCTGGTCATGAAAATGCAAAGAGCATACTCTGGACTTGGTTGTGAAGTCCTTGTCGGCGCGGGGCATGACCCTGTTCCACGCTAAGCGTAGTTTGTCGTCGCTAGGAGCGGCGAAGAAATGTCGATCCGACCGGCTTGTGTCGTTCCAGTGCCCGCTCGTACAACTGGGCACACAGCACGTCGGCATCACTTGATCGGCTTAAATGCACACCCAACACGTCATCGAACTAGCAGTCACATAAACACATCAGCTACAGAGCACCCGAAAACTTTCGAACACATGGCAACAGAAGAAAGACTGCGGCAGGTTAACCGCCACACGCAGTTTCAGCGAGGACTACACGGAGGACTACCGGGAGTACTGCGCAGCGCTGGATCCTGATGTGACTGCAGCGCCAGTCGAGGCGGAATTGGCGGTGGTTCCACGCAACGTGGCGCAGTTTGTAAACTGAACCTGGTCCAATAACGTTGGTACGGGTGGCGTACGTATCTGCGCATGCGCACTTCGATTCGGCTATGACGGTGCACCCGGTATCCCGGTAAGCCCGGTCACAGCCTCCTAGATTTTCCTTGCCTGCCGGATTATCGGCGGCCACTTGGGAAGCGGCCATCGTCGGAACTATGGTGGTGGCGTCACTTAAGTAGGGGTGTCTTCAAATAAATTTTTACGTTTTTGGAGCTTATATGCAACAAAATAACGTAAAATGTTTTAAAAGGCGTAAACGTAAGTATAATTAACCCTACGCAAGTGACGCCGTTATAAATGACAGGCGTTTTGCGCTCATTCAGCAGGCAACGCCTTTAAAACAAGGCATAGCCTTCGAAATTAGCAAACGCCCAAATTGCTGATCTCAAAGGCCAAGTACAAAGAATTTTATCCCTACGTACGTAGCGCCTCCATATATGACGGGCGTTTCGCGCTCGGACGGCAGGCAAGGCAAATCTAGGAGGCTGTGGCCTGGTATACTATAGCCCACGGTATATTCCTCCACTGTGCTATAACCACAGTGTACTAGAAGTACACTGTACTATAACTCTCTATTGTGCTCATCTATTTTACAGTGTCTAACCCAGTGCTTCCGAACCATCGCGCGAAAACGGGCAGTGGACCTCAAAATAACGCTGGTGAAAAAAAAAGAAAAAGCCTCTTCTGTGCACGGGGGTTGGGTTTGTTCGGGCACGTCATGTGCACGTGACCTCTTGGTTGGATGCTGGAGAGGGTGGGGAAGAGATTTGGCTTGTGAAGGCTACGCGGAGGAGTGCCAAGGGATTCAACTTGCCTCCTCTCATCCTCGTTTCGCACGCTTCAAAAAATAAGAAAACAAAAAACAAAAAACACAGTTTTTCCAGCTCGTAATGACCGATTCAAAAAATTTTTGTGGCAAAATGTTCCTCACCGGACACTTAACAAATTTCATGGTCTAACTAAAATTTGGTATGGGGCCTGGTGAGTGGCCTTATAATAGACGACGAAGTTGAATGACACGTCCAAAAATGATAATCATGACATCCATGTCATGTAAAACATCATTACATGCAATGCTCATAGCGAGTTCATGGCCGTTTCGTTAGTTTCACATGTATCAAATTTGATATTTCGTGACGTGAATGGACGACGAAGGTAAATTATACGTCCAAACATGATAATCATGGGATGCATGTCATGTCAAACATGACATTCTACGCTCAAGGCGCACTCGCGGCCATTTCGCTAGCTTCACATATATCGAATTCGGTATTGCGTGACGTGAATGAACGACGAACACAAATGTCATGAAGGCGCAAACGTGATAATTACGACATGGAAATCATGTACGGCATAATTTACGCCCGCCTCGTAACGTTGGGATGATTTTAATGTGATTTATCAACCTTCCTCATTCGTGCTTCGCATATCATTAATTCCCACAGTACGTGGGATCTGCCAATTAATTTTTTACCTGCTGCTGCTACTACTACCATTGCCACGCGAAACAGTCGTACAAACATTGTGAACCTTGGTGATAAATGTGTTAATTCACATTCACTGGATCTTGCTCCGCCGCGCTGGTCTAGTGGTTTCTGGAGTGCTGGCTGAGCTAGCGGGGCCTCTGGTACCGTCCAGTCTCGGCCACTTTTGGAGAAAAATAATGTTCTTACTCTAATCTTTGCAAGAGCGCATGTTTTTATTTTGTTCTTGCTATCAATGATGCAAGAAAGAGCATTTGGTCTTCGTCGAAAAAGTCAGCTCTGAGAAGGCGCTATGTGGTGTGTTGCTCCTCTTGGGGCCTCGGTTTTTTGCGCTGCCCTTGTCAAAGACGAAAGAAACAAAAAAAAAAGGAAAGAACGAGAGATGTCTGTGCCGTGCACTTCGACTTTTTGTTTAGCTGCTTCCATTGCGGTCGGATCACAGCGGCTTGTAAACCGTAGCCCGGGCCGCAGGTTGGGAAGACACCCAAAATAAGATCGATGTCCTGACCCCCGCTTACCGTTTTTCCACTGGCGTAGCGAGTGCGCGTAAACATAAGAAAAAAATTTGGGGACCTCTAAGCTTCACCTTCGGGAGCTAAACGCGGTATTGATATTCTGTCCCCATAGCGCGTGCTTCGACCACTTGATGCACTTTTTGTTGCAGGATCTTACTCTAGAAGCTTGAATTCTGGATAAATACAGTGTAATCGAGATATTTGAAATTGGCTTGTGTCAGTGAAGCTTTCATGAGGCCGCATTCTGCGTGAAGGAATGCTTTCAACCATGGGTGATGGTCTGACACCCGACGGCAATGTACGCTTGTACCACACATTGTTACTGTATACAGGACGCGCAAAGCACGAAAGTCACTGCATTTCCTAGCAGACGCGTGGCTGCGTGCTTGCCGTGCAAACAACCGGGCTTCGATTGTCACTCAGATTATTCGCGTTATTTGCGTCTTTCTCGATTTTTCTGTCACGCTCAAGTTCCTTATTCGCTTTCAACCAACGACTCCGGAATCGCTGCGAAACGAGCTGTTTAACGCTGTTGCGTTGAATGTGAGACAGTATGTGAGAAGTGGTAGTTATAAGAAGGAAAAGAAGAGGAAAGTGAGCCCCGTAACTGTCTGCATCAGGGAGCGACACCTAAACAGTAGCTCACAGGGGATGGGGGTGAGGACGGATTAAAAGGATAGAATTAAAAGTATAGAGAGAGAGATGCGCTGAGCCAGCGAGTGAGGACATATCGAGGGGATAGGAGAGATAGGAAAGATGGAAACACAGTCACAGGAGTCCGATGACGGGGCACCACTTGCGAGAGCTCTTGTCGGCGTCAGGAGATAGCGTAGGGCAAGTCCAGTCGGTCAGAGCTACGCTGTCGTTGTAGGTCGGCGTCAGGAGATGACGTAGGACCAGCCCAGTCGGCCAGAGCTATGCTGACGTCGGAGATCGCGAGTGCACAACTGGTCGGCACGGAATCCAGCGAGCGAGAGTTTCAATCCAGTATGTGTTCCATGGGAATTATCATTTGCGGCAACACCAAGATTGTTGCTGAGCAGCTCTTTTAACTAGAAATAAGTCGAACTCTTCAACCAGTGCTTTTTTTTTGTTTGCCAGCGTATTGCGCGTATTGCGCGTGTGAAATGACTGAAAGGGGAATGAAGGAAGTGGAAATTTAAGAGCTGGCTTTTTTTTTCTTTTGTTAGACGCAATAATAATGCGATGTAACGTACAAGGCGGATGAAGGGAAGAAATGAACGCACCTCCGCTTGGGAAGAATACCAAGGAATGTATAGGGGATGTTGAAACAGTAGTAAATATAAAGTAATTGTGAAGACATAAAGATAACTTGCCGCTGGTGGGGACCAAACCTGCCAATAGGAGAACGGTATCTGTCGTGCTTTAGTAAACAAAAACATTGCAGACAAGAGCGCTTGTGCAATCGGATGCACGTCGACTGGCGGCAAGATTTGTTCCGGCAATCGCTCATTCGCTTGCTGGATTCCGTGCCGACTGGTTGTGCCCTCGCGATCTCCGGCGTCAGCGTAGGTCCGGCCGACTGGGCTCGCCCTACGTCACCTCCTGACGCCGACGACCTTCGACGACAGTGTAGCTCTGACCGACTGGATTTGCTCTACGCCATCTACTGACGCCGACAAGAGCTCTCGCAAGTGGTGCCCCGTGCTCGGACTCCTGTGACCGTGTTTCCATCTTTCCTATCTCTCCTATCCCCTCAGTTTGTTGTCGCTTCTTCTGGCTTACCACCTCACGTTTCTTTCTCTTTTCTACACCTTTACTCCTACCCCTTTTATCCCTCCTCACCCCCATCCCTTGTGAGCTACTGTTGATGTGTCACTCACTGAAGCAGACAGATACGGGGCTCACTTTTTTCTTCCTTTCTCTCTTAAGAATTACCTTCTCAATCGCTTACAGCTTCTCGACTGTAAGAAACGAAGCTTTGAGAACGATAACGACCTGTCTGCCTTTCCCAGCGTTTTTTACTCCGCATGTATGCAAGGGCTATAACGAGAATTTTCACCTTACGTTCGTGCAAACACGGTATAGCCGGCGCTCGGCTGGTTTCGAATTTCGGGGCACGCGACGTGACCAGAAACGGTTCCAAAGCCGAGAAGAGAAGCACCACTGGTGCCACTACTGCGCATGCGCGAGCTTCTGATCCCGCTCGGGATGCGCGTCGGAGGAATGCGCCACGCGAGGCTCGATCCATCGAGTGTGTTCTTTTTGTGCGGCCCCTAAACTACCTTCGAAAGTGTGACCATCGAGTTATTCTCTACGGGAATTGACCATCTATGTGACCCAATCATTGACGCCAGTAGCCTCTTCACGTGACGTCAAAATGAAATAGGCTCTCGATAGGTCAATATACGAAATATATCTGTTGTGAATAGACCTTTTAAGGTAGATTCACACGTGGGAATGGAGAAGGGAAGGAGGCATTTTCACAGCGGACGGCGCATCATGTGATCTGCGCGTCATCGAAACGTGCCATCCTCGCTTTATCCGCTTTGCTCCGCTCGCGGCACAACTGGAAATGTGTCGCTGCTATTTTGATCCTTCCGTTTGACAGTCGGCTGCTCTCGATCGAGAGGATTCAGCGTCAAATCTGTCAACATCGGTCGAATTGGCGTGGCTAGGAAACAGACTTCTGGCTTAAAATCCACTTGTTTTAGTTTTGCGGCAACGACTGAATGTGTTTCGTGTGACAGTGGAAGAGGCGAGTGGTTCTTGGTGGTTTTGGTGGTGCATTGTTGGTTTTCATTCACAGCGCGTGGCCTGCATGACCGCACAAGGACGCTGGATAAGCATAGGAGTCGAGAGTATGCACGAGGATTCCGGCTCTGTGCATGCGACGTCTGCGCTGCTGCTGCGCCGGATGAAACTAATCCCGGGACTATTAGGTCCGCGGAGCAGCGGGAGTTAGCTCTCGCGTGTGAATCTAGTTTTAGGGGTGAAGCTCCTCGGCCGTGGGTCATTCCCTTCTCCGTCTGCAGCCACCTCCAGATAGATGGATATGTGGGGTTTAACGTCCCAAAACCACCATATGATTATGTGAGACGCCGTAGTGGAGGACTCCGGAAATTTCGACCACCTGGGGTTCTTTAACGTGCACCCGAATCTGAGTACACGGGCCTACAACACTTCCGACTCCATCGGAAATGCAGCCGCCGCAGCCGGGATTCGAGCCCGCGATCTGCGGGTCAGCAGCCGAGTACCTTAGCCACCAGACCACAGCGGTGGGGCTGCAACCACCTCCAGTTATGACTTGCTCAATAAATGGCATTGTATGTGTACGTTCTTGGAAATTAGTTATTTCCAAGAACGTACACATGGCGTTTTCTCAGCATATCCACGGAGTGAATGATGATCAGAGGGTCGAAGCGTTCGTTCGTCCATCCGTGAGTCCAACCGTTCGTGTCTTCTCTCCGTCCGTCTGTCTGTCCGTTCGTCCGTTCATTTTTGCTTCCAACCGTCCGTATGAATTGATAGATGGATGGACGGACGCGCATCTGGTTGACCTGCCTGGCTTTCATTTCTCCTCCTCCAGGCGCCAGTAAGTGTTCCGGCGTAAATGACAAATGGAGAAACAATTCGATTGGCTAAGAAGTACTCGGGTGAGTGCGGCGTCCATACTGAGCATTTCGGCTGCCGAATGTGCGCCGAATCCGATTAGGAGGCGGCGAGGTCCGTCGAAAGGGCCCCCTCCACGCCGATAGCTTTCGGACCGATTTTCGCGGCGTTTGCCGCCGAATCGGTGGCCGCGGACCATCAGGAGCACTAGTCAAGGATTTTGAAAAAATGGCGGCCAAGGCTGACTCGCCTGTCATGTCGCAATGTACGCCACTCAAAGTTGTAATCAACGGGCGCTTAACCCGCTCTATGCGTACTTCACGTCTCCATCTCGTAGAAGAGGTGACCGAGCTTGTCGTTGGCGTGACCGAGCTTGTCGCGGTCTTGCAGAACAAGACGAACCACCAATGCCGCTGGCGTCGGCGATTTTTTCTGCTCTTCATGCATTACAAGACAGCGACTTGCCAGAAAAACAAGCAGTATCGCTTTTTCTTGCTTACTGCGTACGAGAATCTTCGAAGTCTAAACCACGGGCGACAAATCCAAAAGAGATTCACGCCGTTGTGGGCCCTCGCGACTATGCTGCTTGCTCTGACAATCTGTGACCGCAGGGCCTGATCGCTCGAGCAAAGTCCGCTTTGGAGAAGCACAGTTCAGCGCAGTACGACCACGTGCGAACACATTGCATCGCTCTTTTGCCTAGCTTTAGAAGGCGCAACAATAAGCAAGCGTTGACGAGTCGGAGTAGTCGGAGCGAACTCCAAGCAAAGGGAGCCGACGGACAGGAAAAAAAATTGTGCTCGATGTCCGGAGAGGTCTCTGAGCGATCCCCGACGGGCACGCGCGAAACGTGCCGGGCGCCACAGTTGACTTACGTGTGAGAGATCACTCCCATCACCGACAGACTTCCATCCCACCACCAACATCACTCCCATCACCGACGGACTTCCATCCCACCGCCAACATCACTCCCATCACCGACGGACTTCCATCCCACCGCCAAGATCACTCCCGTCACCGATGGACTTCCATCCCATCGCCATCATCACTCCCATCACCGACGGACTTCCATTCCACCACCAACATCACTCCCATCACCGTCGGACCTCCAACCCATCGCCAAGCTCACTCCCATTGCCGACGGACTTTTATCCCATCGCCAACATCACTTCCATCACCGACGGCCTTCCATCCCACGGCCAACATCACTCCCATCACCGACGGACTTCCATCCCATCGCCAACCTCACTCCCGTCACCGACGGACTTCCATTCCACCACCAACATCACTCCCATC
The DNA here is from genome assembly GCA_013436015.1 of Rhipicephalus annulatus. Classification (NCBI taxonomy): domain Eukaryota; kingdom Metazoa; phylum Arthropoda; class Arachnida; order Ixodida; family Ixodidae; genus Rhipicephalus; species Rhipicephalus annulatus. Next base: position 20,553 of record WOVY01004556.1, on the reverse strand, counting down.
ACCGACGGACTTCCATCCCACCGCCAACATCACTCCCATCACCGCCGGACTTCCATCCCACCGCCAAGATCACTCCCATCACCGACGAACTTCCATCCCACCGCCAAGATCACTCCCATCACCGACAGGCTTCCATCCAACCGTTAAGATCACTCCCATCACCGCCGGACTTCCATCTCATCGCCAACATCACTGCCATCACCGACGGACTTCCATCCCACCGCAAAGATCACTCCCATCACCGACGGACTTCCATCCCATCGCCAAGATCACTCCCATCACCGACGGGCTTCCATCCCATCGCCAAGATCACTCCCATCACCGACGGACTTCCATCCCATCGCCAACATCACTCCCATCATTGACGAACTTCCATCCCATCGCCAACATCACTCCCATCATTGACGGACTTCCATCCCATCGCCAACATCACTCCCATCATTGACGGACTTCCTTCCCACCGCCAAGATCACTCCCATCACCGACGGACTTTCTTCCCACGGCCAACATCACTCCCATCATTGACGGACTTCCTTCCCACCGCCAAGATCACTCCCATCACCGACGGACTTCCTTCCTACGGCCACCATCACTCCCATCCCCGTCGGACTTCCATTCCACCACCAACATCACTAACATCACCGACGGACTTCCATCCCATCGCCAAGATCACTTCCATCACCGACGGACTTCCATCCCATCGCCAAGATCACTCCCATCACCGACGGGCTTCATCCCATCGCCAAGATCACTCCCATCACCGACTGGACTTCCATCCCATCGCCAACATCACTCCCATCATTGACGAACTTCCATCCCATCGCCAACATCACTCCCATCATTGACGGACTTCCATCCCATCGCCAACATCACTCCCATCATTGACGGACTTCCTTCCCACCGCCAAGATCACTCCCATCACCGACGGACTTTCTTCCCACGGCCAACATCACTCCCATCACCGTCGGACTTCCATTCCACCACCAACATCACTACCATCACAGACGGACTTCCATCCCATCGCCAAGATCACTTCCATCACCGACGGACTTCCATCCCATCGCCAAGATCACTCCCATCACCACGGACTTCCATCCCATCGCCAAGATCACTCCCATCACCGACGGACTTCCATCCCATCGCCAACATCACTCCCATCATTGACGGACTTCCATCCCATCGCCAACATCACTCCCATCATTGACGGACTTCCTTCCCACCGCCAAGATCACTCCCATCACCAACGGACTTTCTTCCCACGGCCAACATCACTCCCATCACCGTCGGACTTCCATTCCACCACCAACATCACTACCATCACAGACGGACTTCCATCCCATCGCCAAGATCACTTCCATCACCGACGGACTTCCATCCCATCGCCAAGATCACTCCCATCACCACGGACTTCCATCCCATCGCCAAGATCACTCCCATCACCGACGGACTTCCATCCCATCGCCAACATCACTCCCATCATTGACGGACTTCCATCCCATCGCCAACATCACTCCCATCATTGACGGACTTCCTTCCCACCGCCAAGATCACTCCCATCACCGACGGACTTTCTTCCCACGGCCAACATCACTCCCATCACCGTCGGACTTCCATTCCACCACCAACATCACTACCATCACAGACGGACTTCCATCCCACCGTTAACATCACTCCCATCACCGACGGACTTCCATCCCATCGCCAACATCACTCCCGTCACCGACGGACTTCCATCCCACCGCCAAGATCACTCCCATCACCGACGAACTTCCATCCCATCGCCAACGTCACTCCTAGCGCCGACGGACCGCGGAGTCATGTTAGGACCTGAGAACGGCAGAAATAGGCGAAAAAGCCCGCGCAATGGCGGCAGGCTAGCCTCAACTCCCACATTGTTCAAAATGAACGTCCAGGCACACTGCCGAGAGGTAGAATTCGAGGTTCTAATATGGAGAGTACGCTGGAATAAGCTCATAAAATAACGTACTATTTGGTGGTACCTGGCGTGCGCGTATCGAAATATGGGAAAGAATCAATAAGCGCCGACCACCCGTTGTTGGCCCAAAAACTGAGGATGGAACAGAAATGCACGCACGCGAAAATATCCCTCTTTCTGGAAGTCGGTATTACACAAAATTGAAACATGACATCAGTTGTGGGTTGCTTCGCCACATGGGCGAAGGTATGAATGCTACAGCAACAAATTGCAAAGTGACGCGTAGAACGGCAAGCAGCTCCAATCTTGCATGCACCTCAAGCAGAAAGTGCGCACGAAATTAGCACACACAGGACGAGCACGGAATAACAACTTCCACAGCTCGCGCTGTTTAAACAGAAATAAAGACGCACGAAACGAACATAGTACACCGGGTAAGTGCGAACAACTGTCACAATTCTTACTTCGGGCGTGAGCTTCTTTTGTAAACCCGGCGGCGAGCGAAGTGACCATCGTGCTCTCCAGAATCTGATAAACGCGCGTGCAGGAGAGACGATGCTCCGCGGAAGTGGTGATCATCAAAATGCGAGAGGCAATGACCTTAAAGGGACACTAAAGTCAAACAAAAATTTACGTCAGGGTGAAAGCTCAATGTATGACAACGCCTAAAACGACAACAGACCTGGATGGCGTCAAGCTTCACTGAGCAAGGACATGGTGGTTGGTGTAATATACGGCGTGGACATCGTCATTCCTTGTGCTGGTCTTTCTATGCTGATCAAGGAAACCAGTGATCACAGCAACATCGTCAAAACGTCCCGCTTGTGTAAGTCGCGTTGCGTGAAGAGTATCTTCAGAGGCGACACTTTGCCAACCCCGTGAAGATAGGACAATTTCGACACGAGGTTCGCCCGTTTAGACCGCAACCGCTATGCCAGTGTCAGAAAATGGGTCACCTGAGCGAAGTTTGCAGAGACGTGCTGATTTACCCCCGATGTGCAGAGCCCACGGTGCAGAATTCTGCCGAGCAACTCCCAACTGCCACGGATTGGACAAAGCTTCAAGAGACTGTCTGGCAGTCTAGAAAGGCTGGAGCGTAAAAAAACATATGGAATGACTGAGCACACAAAGAAGCCGCTGATATTGCCAGAAAGCGAAAACGATGTTCCCGTCACCGACGAAGGTCTAGGATACTGCTGCACATTGTAGACCACCATGGTGATGTCATAATCAAGTAGACCACCGAACTCATCTTTCCCAACATCTACCAGCACTGCCTCTGCCCATACCAAAAAAAAGAAATAATGTTTTTAAAATCTAATTTCGTTTCCCTGAAGTCGCAGCAGCTTCTCGTCGCGTGCTTCGAGTGAGGTGCCGTTCCTCACCGTGGCTAGAATGAGGAGGTGTGCGACACGCCGCTGGTAGAGACACCCTACCGTGGTTCTGTTATTGACGCACGAATGGTCATTTTTGGAATTTTTCGTGCCTGACGTCATCACAACTAGTGAGACTGCTGCGTGAAGTCACCAGAATCCGAAACTGTAGCCTGGCGTCGGGCTGGTGCCAATGTCGGTAGACACACCGTAGGAAATATCAAAATAATACATCTTGTGAGCGTTTGCTGAGCTTCAAACATTACACGGGAGATTTGCATGGTTGAGTAAACAACCTTCGAGGAATGGGGTCAGCCCTTTAATGGGATTTCTGAAGTGCAACAAAAATGTTCCCTATGACCCCACTGTGGTTTCAAGAAAAGGCAGCGTCCAGGGAAGCGAAAATGGCTACTTGCCGGAGGTCAGCGTCGATGAAATGCAAAGACGGCTGGTAAACGAGCGACAGCTCGCGATAAGAGGTGGACGGGTCGATGTGTCGTAAAGCCGCTCGCCGCACAGATGTCGGCTGCACGGTCGCTACACGGGGTTTCAATCGCTATACTCCACGCCACCACACGGAAGGACAACTCAAAATTATGCTAATCAGCTAGCGCGTTTTTCCTGCAAGACGAGAGCTCCTTGGAAAGTTGCGCTCGGCCAGAGTATGCTAATGCGCGTCACGCGCACTCCCAACGTAGGCGACTCGGTATGCAAACGAGCGCCTGCGCCGCCACATGGTATGCAAATCACGGCGTAGGGTCATAAATTATGCTAATCGCGCAAAAGGATGTGATGAAGGAACACGAGATTTTTTACGCTGCGCCCACTCGAGGAGAACTGGACGCATGTGTAGCCACCCCGCGTTGACAGACGGCTTAATTAACACCTGACCGGAGGTGCCTTGCGACTGTCCTCCGCTGCCACGCCTGAGCCGCTTGAACGGCTTTTACAATTCAATCCAATACAAGTGTCGGAGACGTCTACTCAACAGCTCTCTAAAACCACCGTGCCCGGGAGAAGTCCCACTTTCAACGCAAGGGCGAAGCAATGCATAACACGCGGCGCCCGTGTGGGCCCCGCCACGACGCCAACATGCAGGTTGCAGCTTCCTATCTCGACAGTAAATAAGGTCGTTCGGTGTTTTTTTGTTTATGTATTTACAGAACACTGCACGCCCACAAAATGGGCCCTGGCAGGGTGCGAACGTCCAAAGAAATGAAACTGCGCTGCTTGAACCACAGAAAGAATTCATTCTTTGAAACTTTCAAGAAAGACGCCTCGCATTAGCCCTCTTTATTGACACAAAAACAACTTACACCATTAAATTCTTCTTGCCTAAGCTAAGAAATTCCAGGACGTGCTGCTGAACTCAACTCTTACTTGTCGCATTGACGTAAATACGCCAAACTTATCCGAAACGCTTGGAAGTATATTGGGGTCTTTCCTGTTTAATTCATGTAGTAACAACATCGTCAATATTCATGATGACTCATTTTGATATATATGCCGTTGATACCAGTGGATTATTTAACGGCAACAATCCCGTGAAATTTATTATGAAGGCTAACGATACGCTTACCGCACTGGAAAGCTGCTCGAAACTAAATGCACTGGAAACCAATGTGGTTAAAAGAGAAGCGATCGTTTTTCGTCCCAAGGTTAAGACTGTTACATCTTGCGAGTCATTGACTTATAGTTCCAAAAAAGGAGGTCACGCGCAGAATGGTCAGCAGATCGAAACGTGCCGCACGTTTCTCACGCAAAAATGACGCACGAAACGTATACTCAGGTACAGATAAAGCGTCTCAGTTGTTATTTCGCTGTGTCTGAAAAGCGCGCCCTTTTCGTAAACGTAGACTGTGCAACGAATGCAGTGACATTTGTGCGCCCGGTAACTAAAAGACTAACCCCGTATCTGCATGTTACACGGCAATGATGTCGTCGAAAGACGATAATCTTGCGTCTGGAGAAAGTGAACAAAACCTTTATTTCATGTTCTGCGCAAGAAAATCGGTGAATGGTGTTCTGGAAGCGCTGTGTTAGAGTGTCTCGTGCGTGCAGCAGAGGCGAACGAGCGCATCATGTCACGTCACACGTGAGACATGAGCGCTATCTAACAGTTGTCCTGAAAAACGGGTCGGGCGCCGTGCGTGCCCGTCTCTGAGGTGATAAGGTCTAGAACGCAAGGCGACGGTGTTATGCCTGCGAGTCGACAGCGAACGTTCGTGCCTCTGAAAAAGGCAATCTGTGTCAAGGCCAGCCCGCGAGCCGCCTGACGCGATCAACAACTCAACGGCGTCATCACGCCACGGCGCCTTTCTGGCGCGCACGTGCAGTGAGTCATCTCAGCCGCAAGCCCGTCGAGTAAACAACCGGCGTCTTCCTGTCTGGTGAGTCTGACGCAATGCTTGCGACGTCACTCGTCCTTGGGTGCAGCCACCTGCAGCGCAGCCTCTCCAGATTCGATGAGAAAGAATGACGCGGCCCAGCGGCGACCCCATTGGAGGAGTCTGACCTCGCAACCAGTGGCGCTTCTGGTTGGACATTTGGGTTGGACCCGTTGCATATAAAAGAAGCCCTGCGGCGCGTCGAGAGCAGACCCCTTTGACAGCAGACCCATTTGAGAGTAGAGCTATGTGTTAGAGAGAAGAGCTCGGCTCTTCGCGTCTCTGTCGGCCCCAGTGCCGAATTTGTAACGCCTCTGTATATATGCTGTACATAAACCTTGTTTAACTCACCGTCGTCTCGTCCGCTCGTCTATCAGCTCTGCGCAGAAGCAGTCGCGAGCTGAGAAACCTACGCTACCAAACGGCTGGTGACCTTCCCTGCGGAGTTCGAAGCAGTGGCGCCTTCGGGACCGTGTTGGCGTCGCCGTATTTCGAAACAGGGGTTGCAGCGGTGAGATTTCGAGGCGCCCTTCGTAACGTCGTTGGAGGCGCGTTCGCAACAGTGGTGGCAGCGGTGGGATTTCGAGGCGCCCTACGTAACGTCGTCGGAGGCGCGCGTCGCTACAGTGGTTGGCAGCTGCGGGATCGGCCGGCGTCAGCGACATCGATGTGGTGAGTTCCTGATGTTTTCCCTCAGTTCACCAGACTACTCTAGCTCAGGTTTTAGTAGTTAAAAGAATGGATGTGTGAAGCATTGAAGTGAGCTTTGATCGTTTCAAGCCAAGTCGAAACGCTTTGAAACCAAAGTTAATGCGGAAGGAGTAAACACGGGAGTGTGAAAAATTGGTTGCGCGTCTTGCTAGTTGACTTATAGTGGGTACGGCAAGTAAATTGTTAACAGGGGCAAACAGCAAGAGGCTAGTGTGAACGATGGAGAACCTTAAAGTGAAGGAACTCATCGAAATTTGTGAGGAACTCGGCATTACTTTGGGCCGTGCGAAACGAAAGCAAGCGATCCTTGAGATCATGAAGGATGAGGGAGTGTCGGCTGAGGAAGTCGATGAGGCCTGGGTGGATATCAAAGCACGCCGCGAGGAGGCTGAAAGGCGAGAAGCTCGCGGACGTGAAGAAGCTGAAAGGCGCGAACGTCGTGAGCGCGAGGAGGCCGAGAGACAGGAGCGCCTCGAGTTGAAACGACTAGAATTGGCAATCCTACAGTGTTCGCAGGCGCCTAGCGTAGCTTCTCCAACAGTTCAGGTCAGCGGTTATAGAATTCGGGACCAACTGCCATCATTCGTAGTAGGCGAGGACATGGCGAAGTATCTCGTCAAGTTTGAACACGTCTCTGAGCGAAACGCTTTGGAGCGGTCTCTTTGGGCGCAAAACCTGTTAGCTCTTCTTCCCGGCAAAGTGTCCGACGCGATAACTTGCTTGTCGAGGGAAGCGTTTGAGAGGTATGACGAGGTTAAGGAAGTGCTCTTGAGACGTTATAAGTTGTCACCCGAGGCTTTCAGGCAAAGGTTCCGGTATGCTAAAAAGGGGAATGAGTCACATGTTGACTTCGCGTTTCGTCTTAAAGCCGATTTAATTGAATGGCTCAAGGGCGAAGGTGTTTATGACGACCGCGATAAAGTGGTGGAATGCGTTGCATAGGAGCAATTCTACCGCTGCATCGGGGAGGATTTCAAACTTTGGCTGCAGGACAGACTTCGTGAAGTACAGCTAAACAAGGCAGCAGAGTTAGCTGAGGAGTATTATACTCGCCGAAAGTTGCATAGCAGGGCAGTGCGCGTTGTAAAGGATGAAAGGAAAGAGGGCTTTTCAAGAAAACCTGATCAACGGAAACCCGTTCCGCACCGTAATTTCAAGAAGGACGCGTCTCTTACGAATGACACTGTAGGGGAAGGGCAAACGGAAGCGGAGAAATCGAGTGAGGTTTCTACCACACGGGCGTTTGAATCACGGAAGCCGCTAATCTGCTACAACTGCAAAAAGGAAGGGCACATCGCGATAAACTGTCAGCAAAAGTTTGCAACTATCCTAGAATCGGAAAACAAACGGAAGCCGCTAATCTGCTACAACTGCAAAAAGGAAGGACACATCGCGATAAACTATCAGGAAAAGTTTGCCTTCGCAACAATCCGAGAATCAGAAAAAAACATGCGGTTGTTGGAGACGTATCTCCAAGAAATTAGGGTGAATGGGAAAACGTGCCGAGCACTTAGAGACTCAGCGGCAACCATGGATGTTGTTCATCCTTCATTGGTGTCTCCGGAAGACTTTACAGGAGAATGCGCGTGGATCAGGCAAGTCGCCGAGGAGCAGAGTGCTTGCTTACCAATCGCCACGGTTGTGATCGAAGGCCCGTTCGGTAAGCTTCGCACCGAAGCGGCTGTGTCTGCCGCGCTTCCCGATCGTTTTCCTTATCTTTTCTCTAACAACTCAGAGAAGCTTCTCAAACAGCAGGGTAAATCGTTCTTCCCCAACTTAGCGTACATGGCCCTCACGCGATCGCAAGCGCGGAAGCTGTCGCAGGAGCTTGATCTTGTTCAATGCGGTGAACTCTCAAGTGACCTTGTCGGCGGGTCGACGGAACCTCAGAGAGGAAACTTTCCGTGTGAGTCATGTGAGCAGTCACTCGAGCGGCCCGTCGCCGAAGCGACCAGCGCGGCTTCATAGCAGGGGGAGACGACATGGCGCCATTGAGTCAGAGCGAGAGGGTTGCAACGCTCTCGCCTGTAGCGGAAAGTTGGAGTGAGCTGTCGAGGGTTGATCGAGAAACGCTCATTCGAGAGCAGCGTGAGGACCTCTCGATTAAAGCGCTAGTGGAAAGCCACATGAAAGCTCCACAAGTGTTGTCGAAAGAGTACTACGACAAATCGGTGAAGAAGCGCGCTTTTGAAGTAGGAAGTCAGGTAATGCTGCTGCAGCCGTCCAAAAGGAACAAGCTTGAGGTTCATTGGGAAGGGCCCGCCAAATGTTGACTGGTGGATCTATCAGACTTGCATAGCTTGCATGCGTCGCTCTTGAGTATGGCAGGTATTTAATTGCAAGGGATTAGGATAGCTTTCTGTCTGTAATCGCCTCCAAACAACGGACTCTGCTCTGTTGAATTTAGCGTGAGGTGGTGGACGAATTCACCTCTGCATTTGGTAGTATTTGGTTATATTGTCACGTTACACCGTAACTACAACCCGTATATAATGGCACACAAAGGCATCAGACTGATTCGATCAACGACAATACGACTTTATCGTCTTCTCTGCAAGTGCATCTTCGTCCTCTTTTGAACAGTGGCACATACAAGCCTGCCAGCATATATCGAAAGAACACTTGCAGAACTTGTACTAGTGGCATTACCCCCATTTCCAAAGAACATCGTCGCGGTTCAACGTAAGCAGATCACCGAGACGTTGAGTCCGAGAACCGACGGCGTGTGTTTTTATGCAGCAGCCAAGAGCAAGAGACCTAAACAAAATCACGTCGTCTTCTTCAGTGTGTCTTTTCAGGAGGCTGTTGGCGTGTACATCGTCTTCGTTCTCTGTCTGTTTCGAGCGCGGTATTTGCCTCCCCTTAAAAGAGCATCACCCCGATGATATAGCTGAGCCGGTTATTCGCGCATGAAGTCACTTTTTACAAGCGACGGTGCCCCGCAGAGTCACTCGTTGATGTGTGCTTAATGCACACAACGTGCACAAGTTCAGGTCGGTGCTGGCGACGCCTTGTACAGTTTGGGCTATCCGGGACGACTTCGTAGGTAACGTCACTTAGCCATCGCAGCACTCGATAAGGTCCGAAGTTTCTTCTGAGCAACTTTTCGGATAGTCCCCGTCTTTGTACAGGTGTCCACACCCATACCCTGTCTTCGGTTTCGTGCGTTACAGGGGTGTGACGTAGGTTATAACGACCTGCGTCGTACTGTTGCTGTTGGTATATTCGCAAACGTGCGAGCTGCCTGGCTTCCTCTGCGCGTTGAGTAAACGCATCAGCACTCGTTTTGTTGTCATCGCATTCGTGTGGCAACATCGCGTCCAACATCGTTCTTACTTCTCGTCCGTGAAGAAGGCTGAATGGGGTCATCCGTGTGGTTTCTTGCTTAGCAGTATTGTATGCAAACGTTATCTAAGGGAGAATATAGTCCCAGTTTTTGTGTTATATATGTCCACGTACATTGAAATAATGTCTTCCAGAGTTTTGTTGAGCCGCTCGGTCAACCCGTTGGTTTGTGGATGGTAAGCTGTCGACTTGCGATGAATAGTACCGCTGAGCACCAACACATGATCTAAAAGCGCGGCCGTGAATGCGGTTCCGCGATCTGTTATATCGATCGACGGCGCACCTTGTCTTGGCACAATGTTCTCTATAAAGAACCGGGCCACCTCCTCTGCTGTGCCTCTCTGGATGGCTTTTGTCTCGGCGTAGCGAGTAAGGTAGTCGGTCGCCACTATAACCCAGTGGTTACCAACACTAGAAGTGGGAGAAGTGGGCCCAAAAGGTCCGTTTCGATCTGGTCAAATGGTGTTGTCGGGATCTGGACAGGTTGTAGCAAACCGGCTTGTTTCGTCGGAGGTAACTTGCGCCGCTGGCAATCGAGGCAGGTCCGAACTGGATGCTTCACGGCAGTGGTGAGTCTAGGCCAGTAATACCTCCCTCGGACTCTGGCCAGTGTGCGCGTGTAGCCTAAATGTCCAAATGTGACCTTGTGTTGGCACGCTTGCAATACATCAGAACTAAGCGTGGTAGGGACGACAAGCAGGTAGGGGGACCCGTCTGACGAGAAGTTCATTTTGTAAAAGACATTGTTTCGCAGACAAGACGACGATATTCCTCTTGCAAAGGTTTTGGGCGCATTATGGCTTCGTCATTCTAAATAATTAATCAAACCAAGTAGCTCAGGATCGTCATGCTGGTGATCTGCGATGGTTGATGTGTCGAGGATTCTGAGGAACGCTGTCTCTTCATCAAAAGAAGCAGCCGACTCTATTGGTGATCGAGACAGGCAGTCGGCGTCCGTGTGCCGTTTTCCCGATTTATACACCACCGTTATATCGAATTCCTCTAGTCTAAGGCTCCAGCGTGTCAATGTGTCAATCGCCCGGAAGGATCTTTCAGACTTGTTAACCAACACAACGAATGGTGGTCACTGATAAGCTTGAATGGGTGGCCGTACAAGTATGGGCGAAATTTCATAACTGCCACACCACGGCGAGGCATTCCTTTTCAGTGGTTGAGTAATTTGCTTCTGTGCGTGACAGAATTCTTATTGCGTAATCAATCACTCTTTCCTCATCGTCCTGGCGCTGCACAAGCACAGCTCCGAGACCAACAATGCTGGCGTCAGTATGAAACACTGTAGGGGCTGTCTCATCAGAATGGGCAAGCTCGGGGGTCGTGTGGAGACGTCTCCGCAAGTCATTGAAAGCAGCTTCCTGTCGTCGCCTCAAACAAACGCAACGTCATCTCTCGTGAGACGAGTTAAAGGTGAGGCAATGCGCGCAAAATCTGGAATAAACCGCCGATAATATGCACAGTGACCCAGAAAACACCTGACTGCCTTTTTATCTGATGGTGTTTGAAACTGTGCGATGGCGGCAACTTTTTCGGGATCTGGACGAACTTCTGCGTAACTGTCGACATGGCCAAGAAACTGTAGCTTCTCAAAGCAGAAGTGACATTTCTCCGGCTTTAACGTCAGGCCTGCGCCCCGTATGGCCTGCAAGACCATTTGCAATCGTTCAAGGTTTTCGTCAAACGTTGTAGGAAACACAATGACGTCGTCAAGGTATGCTAGGCCGGTTCTCCATTTAAGCCCAGAGAGAACGGTATCCATGAGACGCTGGAAAGTAGCAGGCGCGGAGCACAAGCCAAATGGTAAAACCTTAAATTCGTACAGTTCGTCCGGCGTCATGAAAGCGGTTTTTTCACGATCCCTGTGGTCGACTTCAATTAGCCAATATCCACTTTTTAAGTCCATGGAAGAGAAGTAACGTGCGTTTCGAAGCCTGTTGATCGAATCCTCTAAGCGGGGAAGCGGGTACACGTCTTTTTTAAATGGAAAGCATTTCTTAGCGAACTTCGGCGACTTTCAGCGTATCTATCTATCTATCTATCTATCTATCTATCTATCTATCTATCTATCTATCTATCTATCTATCTATCTATCTATCTATCTATCTATCTATCTATCTATCTATCTATCTATCTATCTAGCCGCCTACGACTTTAGCTCTCCTGGCTGTTTGAATAATGTTATCGATACCAAACTTGGTATGACATAACATGACTGTATGAGGATCATATTGTCACGGGGTCGTGACGTGGCCGAAGATGAGACTTTATGTTGGAATTTAACTGTTTATTTGGGCGAACCTGTGCCCGGCAAACGGAAAGTTCGATTACAGTAGCAGTCTTGCACAGATAGCACAAAGACAATTTTTAGTCAACGAATAACATGTAGCCAATATACACATTTACTTCTCATAACATTGCACATATTTGATTTTTTTAAAACTTATCAGGAATATTGACAGGGGCGCTGTGGCCATTGTTGCTCAAATGAACAGGGCATGTATTGTGATTGTGGACGTGGTACAAAATAGCGGATAGGTACTCGCGATTCATACTGATACAATATATTGTAGTGTGTCGTTGTGGGCAACTGTGGGCGCAGGTTAGCCAGATGAGGACAGAGGACGTTCGATGACAAAGAGAGACTTTTATATACACGAAGACGGACAAGGGGATACACACAACATAAACTCACATATATATACACGAGTTCACGGTCCTACGCGGAAGGGAGTTAACGTTCTTGTTTGTCCACTCACATTCTACTCTTGGGGCGTGAACGTTGCGCTTGACCTTGAGCTCTCTGGTAGTCAGGACGCGGTGTGCCTTGCGCTTGCGGAGTTCGTACCGAGGCGGGGCCCGGTCTAGAAGATAACCGCCAAGGGCATCCCAGTACGGTGGTCAACGCCTGGGCTTGCCTGTGCACGACCGAGAACAGCGTGTCGCCGACTGCCGCGAACAGACCTGGGACAGCGTCTCGCTCCGAGACCAGAACAGCAGCTGGCCGTGACGAACGCCGCTTCAGACCAACGTGGGAGCGAGGTGGGGCGATTCCCAGTCCAGAACGCACCCGAGGACTTCAACGCCGGGACGAGGCCCGGCCACGGAGGGTCAGAACGAGCAGCCGGGGCGTGGCCCGAACTTGTACTTGTATTCTGCTCTCTGGAGTTAGGTGAGGCGATGCCCAGTCCAGGAGGCACCCGAGGACTTCAACGCCGGGACGAGGCCCGGCCACGGAGGGTCAGAACGAGCAGCCGGGGCGTGGCCCGAACTTGTCCTTGCTCTCTGCTCTCTGGGGTTAGGTGGGGCAATGCCCAGTCCAGGAGGCACCCGAGGACTTCAACGCCGGGACGAGGCCCGGACACGGAGGGTCAGAACGAGCAGCCGGGGCGTGGCCCGAACTTGTCCTTGCTCTCTGCTCTCTGGGGTTAGCCGAGCTGTCCCCGTGGCTCGGGAGCCTTTCACGTGGTACGCGCACGAGCACGCGCATAGGCGCGCTCATAGTTTTACCGCTATCACCATCATGATGATTCCCGCGCACCTTTCGGCCCCGCACACCGATTTTCTACGTCTAAGCTTGACGCACACTCTCCAGGGCAGCGTTTTTTTTACCACATCTTCCCCCCAGTTCAAGAACAGCGAAACGGTGGGGTAAAAAGGCTAGGCATGTTCATAGAGTAGACTGGAATGTCCAAGTGTCTCGCCGGCACCATAGGACACTGTAATATACACTCAAAGATTTACCGGCATAAAAGCGCACTTTGGCAGCGGTATTCTTTATCATCGCCCATCCACATCGACGGATGACATTGAAATAATAATAATAATAATAATAAAGGCAAAAATTTGTGACAAGATTGTGCCACACCTAAAAGAATCTGTACACTTTTCAAGTGTAACTCGACTTCATGTGCCTTGAAATAACATTTCAGCTCTTAGGTTGCCATATTAAAAGCGTACAGCTGGTTTCACTTAGCTGACGACTGCAGAGACTATGCTGCTCCATACTTATGTCACCTTCAATGCCATCATATGTCTGCTTAACACATTCATTTGCAGATCGTGTACCCAGAGCTACATCATCACGTTCTCCGACATGCACTTTTTCGAGTGTACCTGACAGACTTGTGTCAGCATCATGGATAACTATCTCATCATTGAGAGGATCGACTTGGTCCTCTTCATTAACCTCCTTAAGCGCTACCCTAGTTGCAATCTCTCGGATTTCCAAGATAGCTGTGCTGATCTCAGACGACAGCTTCTCGCGTTCCTGTCGCAAACGCACACGCTCATTGTCATTTTTGCACATGTAACGCAGTTCAAAATCAATCCTCCTATGTTCCTCTTCGAGGTCTTGCAACATTCGCTCTAAGTCGGCGCAAGACCACCCGACCTCTTCTCCAATACAAAGCAGTCTCTGTACGTTAACAGGCATCCTGTGCGCGACCAATTCTCAACTGAAAGATGTTAAGTGCCGATCCTGTTAGACCCATGACCGTTCATATCGCGTGCAATTTCTCTAAATCCATCGGTTCGTCCCGCCCGTCTGGCTCTCGGCAAGAAGGTAAGGCCGATCTATCCTGGCAGGCTCGCCAAAATTTGTGGCGCAACTGTGGGCGCAGGTTAGCCAGATGAGGACAGAGGACCTTCGATGACAACGAGAGACTTTTATATACACGAAGACGGACAAGGGGATACACACAACATAAACTCACATATATATACACGAGTTCACGGTCCTACGCGGAAGGGAGTTAATGTTCTTGTTTGTCCACTCACATTCTACTCTTGGGGCGTGAACGCTGCGCTTGACCTTGAGCTCTCTGGTAGTCAGGACGCGGTGTGCCTTGCGCTTGCGGAGTTCGTACCGAGGCGGGGCCCGGTCTAGAAGATAACCGCCAGGGGCATCCCAGTACGGTGGTCAACGCCTGGGCTTGCCTGTACACGACCGAGAACAGCGTGTCGCCGACTGCCGTGAACAGACCTGGGACAGCGTCTCGCTCCGAGACCAGAACAGCAGCTGGCCGTGACGAACGCCGCTTCAGACCAACGTGGGAGCGAGGTGGGGCGATGCCCAGTCCAGAACGCACCCGAGGACTTCAACGCCGGGACGAGGCCCGGCCACGGAGGGTCAGAACGAGCAGCCGGGGCGTGGCCCGAACTTGTCCTTGCTCTCTGCTCTCTGGGGTTAGGTGGGGCGATGCCCAGTCCAGGAGCCACCCGAGGACTTCAACGCCGGGACGAGGCCCGGACACGGAGGGTCAGAACGAGCAGCCGGGGCGTGGCCCGGAATTTGTCCTTGCTCTCTGCTCTCTAGGGTTAGCCGAGCTGTCCCCGTGGCTCGGGAGCCTTTCACGTGGTACGCGCACGAGCACGCGCATAGGCGCGCTCATAGTTTTACCGCTATCACCATCATGATGAAACCCGCGCACCTTGAAATACTAAATCGGCCCCGCACACCGATTTTCTACGTCAAAGCTTGACGCACACTCTCCAGGGCAGCGTTTTTTTTACCACAGTCGTTATACAATGGCAAACATGTATATAACGGCTTAGCATGCATGCATCCCCTTTCTCTTAACAGTGTTCATCCCGCAGAGTACACTCATGCACTACATTATGGCTAACTCATTTAGACATAGTAAAAGGTGGGTTTGCAACTCTTCCCTCCCCCAAAAAAAGGGAAAGAAAAAGAAAAGCCGGGTGGAAAGGGGTTAATAAGGCGTGACTGGGCTCAACAGTCTGCCGTTCTTTAAAAAGAAATACCTGGTATGACAGCGGCGGAGGAACTTCTCCTCGCCGCTGGCCTCGAGCTCTCTTGTGAGGTGCTGCCACACCAAAAGTCTAATGCGAGATACCACTGGGTATGCCGCTCTAATGGTCCTGTGCTTGGCTTCCGCTAGGCATCGCCTTTGCCATATTACGTAAAGCGTGCAAGCGACCACCAACCTAGCGAATGCGCCTTTGTTACGGTCAAGAGCTGGCGGTGGCCGAATGCGGAAATCCCTTGTCACCAGTCGCCAGATAGGCCTGGCCGCAGGGCATTCGAGGAGTGTGTGCTCCGCTGACTCGTCAGCGCGGCAGTTAGGGCAGCGTGCAGATGGGACTACCCCAAACCGATGGAGTCTGTCCATTGTTGAAAGGACCCCCCAATTCCTCTTCCAAACAAAATCTTGGATCTCCTTCGGTAGGCCGCCCCCAAGCTTCGCCTGTTTCCTTCGCCATTTCCGTACTTTGCTTCTCTCCTACTCCGACATCTGGCGTCTCGTCACTTCCTCCACTATACGGACCGGTGGTTCTTTGTTGACGTCGCACTCCGCGACCTCCTTGTCGAGCATCCTCTTGGTGTTCGCCGCAGCCTTGTAGAAGGGGGAGGGGTTTTCCGCCAACGGACCTGGGTGCCTGTCGGCTCCTAGAAAGCCATTATTGGTACTGGACAAGTACAGAAGGAGATTTTTCCCTATGTAGTCTCCCATCTGGTGCAGGGAGCGTGCCGTTTTTAAGGCGAGCACTTTGCTGGTAGTTTGCACGGTGCCAGTGCTAGGCCCCCTTCCTTCGCGGGCAGCTGTAGGAGGCTTCTTTTTACCGGTGCCGGCTTTCCTCCCCACAGGAAGCCTGTGATGGTGCTTTTCAGCTTACTTGCAGTTGCCGCTAGCATCACTGCCACTCTACTTGCGAAAAACGCGAAGGCACACATGGCAGTTTTTACAATAATGGCCTTTTCTCGGAGGGTCAGCGTTAAGTGGTTGGCTCTTTCGGCAACGCTTTGAGCTCTCTCCAGGGCTTTCTGCCACGTTGTGGGTGCTACGTCTTCCCTTGAGAAATAGACACCCAGGACCTTTACTGTAGCGACCACTTCCATGTTACCTATTGCATTCGATGGAAACGAACCGAAAGTCGAAGCCTTGCTTTTCTCCTCGTTGATTCCGGCCCCCGCCGCTTCGGCGTAGCGGCTGTAGGTGTGTCGAAACCGCTCAAGGCTGCTTCTGTCCCTAACAGACAAGGAGACATCGTCGGCATAGGCCAATACCTTCAACTCCTCATCTCCAGTCAGTGGTAGTCCCCTGAAGTGCGCATCACGTGATAGGCTCGTCAGCAACAGCTCGATAGATAGGATAAGGGACACCCCTGCCTTTGGTGTCCCTTATGCCTCTGGTGTAGGCAAAGCTTGCCGTTGCTATGCCATTGATGGCCACGCAGCATGTCAGGTCACTATACAGCAACTTGATAACGTGGATGAAGTCCTCTGGTAGTCCAAATTCTCGCAAGACCTCAAACAGGTATTCGTGCCTGACTGTCGGATGCCTTTGCCTGGTCGAGCGACAGGAAGGCACCCGAGAGTCTCTTGCTGGCCGCATACTCAAAGGCATCTCTAGTTACGGTCAGGTTTGCGAACATGGATCTTCCGGAAACAGCGCAAGTCTGGCTCGGAGAGATGATTTCTGGTAGGAACCATTTCACACGATTGTTTATAACTGTGGCCACAACCTTGAAGTCGACATTGAGGAGGGTTATGGGGCGCCAAGATGATGGTAGGGCCGGGGGGGGCGTCCTTCAGCAGCAGCGCAATTCGACCTACACCGAACGAGGCTGGTTTCCGGTGCTGTTTTAGCTCCTCGTTCACAAGTGCTACAAGCGGTTCCCCTAGAGGTTAAGAAAGGCCTGTTAAAATTCGGCCGTAATGCCATCCGTTCCCGGGGCCGAGTTCGGGGACATGTGGGCGACTGCGTATCGCACCTCCTCAATTGACGCTTCGCCGCACAGGGTCTCGTAAGCGCCTTCGCCAAGTCTGCGGAGGTTCCGGCAGAGATCTGCGACTGTTTGAGAGAGTGAGTAGCCATCTTCAGGGGCGACTTCCTGAAAGAGGGACTTGAAATAGCTTCGGAAAATGGCAGCAATTTCCGCTTGATCATCCGTGGTGGACCCGTCCAGACGCTGCCTTTGTTATTCTAGAGCTTCTGTTACCGCAAACCTCGCGCAAGTCAGCCGTCACGTCCGTTTCGCCCAACGATCCATGCGTTTGTGACGCCTTACGCGTCCTCTCTTGTAGGAGTCGTTTGTATTCGACTTCCAGGGATGCCAAGTAGTCCCTTGTGCAGGAGGTGAGAGTCTCTGCGCCTTTAACGATTCGCATTCTGCGTAACACTTCGGCCATTTGTGCCGTCAAGCGGCGCTTTCTGTTCCCTCCTTCGCCCTGCAGGAACCCTTTCCACTCTTTTTTCAAGCTCTCCCAAACATCTGGTGTTACAGAAGAGGCTTTCTGCGCCGACTTTTCCAGGAAGGACCTGATATTTTGAAGGCTGGTTTTGTCCTGTAACAGAGTGGAGTCAAGTCGCCATGCCGAGTCGTCGTGACGAGGTCCGGCTGTCCCTTTGACTGTCAACACGACCGGCGCATGATCCGTCATTCTTTCTACCCTGGAGGATAGGGTTGCTGGTTCGCATGACACCACTAAAGGTAGCAGGAAGTCTGGAACATAAATCCTGTCGATCCTGCTCGCGGTGGTCCTGGGTACACGGGTCCGTACAAAAAGATTGTCATGAAGGTGTACCCAAGCATCCGTGAGCCTGAGATGACGCAGGATTCTGACTAATTCCTTAGCATTGAAAGTAGACTTCCCACTGCCCGGGCCTCTGATGTCCCATGTTCAGTCCACCACGCAGTTAAAATCGCCTAACAGAACATGGGGTAGTGGTTCCTGCAGGTTGTCGTGCAGCCCTCTGAAGAAGGCATTCGTGTCCGTTCGCGTGACTGGTGCGTAAATAGACACGAATCGGACCCTCCTGCTGTCGATGTAGACGTCGAGCATCAGGGAGCGCCCATCCTCCCCAAAGATACAGTGGGCCTTGTGACAGAATCTTCCTGAGATAAAGATGGCGCCAACACCGCATGACCTAGCACTCGTCAGGAAAAAAAAGCGTCAACGCGGCATTCTTTTTTGAAGACAGCGCCATCAAGTGGGGACCTGAAGTTGGTATCCTGCATAAAGAGGATGTCAATCTCAAGTGCTTGGGCCACTGCCAGAAGCTCGCGCTGTTTTATCTTATCAAGGAACCCGCGAACGTTCCATGTAGCAACTCGGAGCGCCATATCGCTTCGTTTCAAACCGGTGCTTCGGGGAGAGGGGGGGTCGAGGGTTAACCTACGCTAAGTTGCGCATAAAAAAAAATCTCGGGCCTCTGTTTCGAGGGAAGGTGGAGAGGGGGCACCTCAAGCGCGCTTGCGCTAAGGTGTCCATTAGACTTCGTGACGCGTCAGGGTCAATCGCCGGCCTCTCTGCCAGGCGAGTTCCCTCTCCCATGTGGGGTTCTAGCTAGTCTTTGGGACTTTGCTCGGGGAGGGGCATCGCTGACGCTACTCGATACCATAGGGGTCTGTCGGCGATGTATATTGTCGGAGCCCTGAGGTATGACCTGTCCAGAATCCTCTGGCCTGTTCTGCGCCCGAGGCGAGCGTGAGCGTGAGCTGTACCTGCACCCGCGAGCGGGCTGCGTCGTGTTCGTAGGACAGCCTTTGTCGGCCTCGTTAGCATGGCCTGCTGGCGGTGTCGTGTCTGCCGGGCTGGGGTTAACTACTGGCTGCAACGGGTTAGGTGTCCTGGCATGGTCGCTACCAACTCTAGGCGTAATGCCGGTACCACGAGGTGG
This sequence comes from Rhipicephalus annulatus, assembly GCA_013436015.1. Classification (NCBI taxonomy): domain Eukaryota; kingdom Metazoa; phylum Arthropoda; class Arachnida; order Ixodida; family Ixodidae; genus Rhipicephalus; species Rhipicephalus annulatus. The sequence continues at coordinate 1,142 of WOVY01004556.1, read as the reverse complement.
GGCGTTGCCCGACGTCCAAAGGCGGGAAGTGCGCGTCGTCGACGAGCAGTTCCGCCAACTTCTCACCATTCTCGTGGTCTGTAACTTTTTGCTCCTCGCCCTCCGACAACGAGACCACCCATGACTCCCTCGAGGTCTCGGCAGAGCTGGTTTCAGGGCTACTGCTCGCCGCCTGCTCCGTATCAGTGCCGCCATAGCTCGACTCACTGCCGTTTTCCCCGGCATCCATCAGGGGCTCGGGTTCTGGTAGTGTGGCGTACTCATCGACCCGCTCGTGTTCTGCGACGTTGTCCCAGTAGTTGGGTGTTCTGCTGGTGGTAGGCGCCGGAGATCAGGGTTTAAGGACCTGGAGTCCCGTCGTCTGTTCCGCGCTGCGCGAGGTCACAGGGTGACCGTTCTGCTCGTCGTTTGCTGGTTCATCATGGACTGGTGGGAAACCGCGCCCGGCAGCCACGTACGAGCGGCGCCAAAAGCACTCGCGCGTGCCGTGTCGCCCGCCGCATCGCTTGCACGCTTCTTCGCACCCTTCCGTGCTATGGCCAAAAGCGGCGCACCGCTTACAATAAGGAGTGGTGCATGCGGTGGCCATGTGCCCCTCACCCTGGCAACGTGCGCACACGCTTCGCATGCCGCGGCATTCCAGCATTACTTTATGGCCCTGAATCGAGGTGAAGTTAGGAGCCGGCTTGCTCATTTCTATCTTCACCACCCGAACTCCATTCAGTTTAGTGTGCCGGGTTGGTACCGTGGCGAACGTCACGCTCTGAACTTTACCGAATTTTAAAGAACCCCAGGTGGTCAAAATTTCCGGAGCCTTCCGCTACAGCGTCTATCATAATCAAATAGTGGTTTTGGGACGTTAAACCCCACAAATCAATCAATAACTCAATCAATCAACTTTACCAAATTGTTGCATAACCGAGGTTATTGCTTCATCCGGTACATACGCCGGCAAGCGGTAGACGTTTATATATGTGACAGGTGGCCCTACTGCTTCCACGCGCACCTTCGCGCCATTAACGGTGAAGCCCTCTGCTACCATCAGTTTGGTTGCCTGGCTAGCGTTCCGCGTACAGATAAAAAATCTGGAGCCTCCCATGTGCTGGAGGACCAGCACACTATCATCACCTGCCGTATATTCT